>CAEFZY010030395.1:0-11568 GCA_903066815.1 Brachyrhaphis roseni
GTACATACATACTGTACATACATACTGTACATACATATATACTGTACATACATACATACATATATATTATACATATATATATATATATATATTTTTTTACAAAACTCATACTGACTGCTACATAAAGATAAACATTTTAAAACTGACTCAGTTACATTTTACATCACAACATTTAGAAACCGCTCACCTTTCTCCATAAGTGTGACTCTTCTCTGGCCACTCAATCTCATCATCTGGGAGCTCTGTTATCACTGTACTTATATGTCTGTGAAGACATTTGATGACACACAAAGAAACCTTGAAGCAAACAGGCATAGAAAGTCTTTTACTATGCTAAAATTGTTGTGATCATGGAGAAGGTGATCTCACTCTTTTCCAATTGAAGCTCTCTTGAACAAGTCTATCAATCGTTCTTTCTTCTCTCCCTCCGTCCAGTGATCCATGGCGCTGAAATCACATCAACTCATCAGATCTTTAGTTGGATCTGTTGGGACGGTCAGCTCCGCTTTTACTAAACACTGACTGGGGGTGCAGATCAGGAAAAACGTGTAATTTGAGGCTGATCTGCATTCTGCAGTGAATGTCAAGACGAGGTGATCTACAGCGGGTCTCCGGTCCGTCTCAGGCCGCCTAGAGGCGATGAGGCAGAGGGAAGAGTCGTGGCTCCTCTCCGCTGAACAACAACTCACTTTACTCTCGACAGGAACTATGTGTCTGCAGTTATAACATGAATTCGGAATCAGACAACAACTGACTACCTTACCTTTATCTGGACCTAATGACCACAAGTTGTGCTTTTTCCACCACCAAACAGAAACAACGAAAGGAAACGAAAGTAAATTCCAAGACGTAAGGAGAGGAGAGTTTAATGAGGAAGTAAATAAAACTGGAGACACAATAGACTTCACGTGGAAGAAACTTTTCAGGTTTTCTCGTTTTTTTCTAAACCACAGATTATTTTCCTCACAACTTTAGAGGATGTGTCAGGATCCTGGGTTGTTTTGTTCCTTAGTTTTATTCTTTAATTAGAGCAACCTGGTCACTGCTCTGTTCTAAGAACAAACCAGAGACTAAGAAGTGATCTTAGTTAGTGACGTTCAGCCAGCCACTGAAAATGACTTTTCTCATTGGTTTTAAACAAACCAGAACATAGACGTAACCACTGATTAAACCAGTGTTTCCCAACCCTGGTCCTCAAGGCTCACTGTCCTACATGTTTTATTGGTTTCCCTGCTTTAATGTACATGATTCAACAAACGCCTCTTAATCAGTCATCAATTGAAATCAGCTGGACTGAAGCAAGGAAATAACTAAACCATGCAGGGCAGCGAAGCCTTGAGGACCAGGGTTGGGAAACACTGGTAAATGTTACAACTAATCACTAAAACCCAAAGGAAAAAAGAAACTCTGAAAAACGTCATCACTACCAACAGCTTTCAGCTAAAGACTTGTATTTTTAAAGCTGAAACGAGCCACTTTTAGCAACAGGTGAAAATTGCTTTACCTGTTTAGAACTAGTCATTTCAGCTAACGCCCCCTAGCGTTAACTTTGTGGTATTACGTCACTTCAAACCATCGCCGTTTTAGCTGATTTGTTTTAATCTTTATTAAGAATATAGTGACCTATGTTAGAATAATTTGATAGTTTTGTGTTTTTATTGTCTGTCAGCAGAAAATCACCATAATTAAGAGGAATAATGGTTTTAAAACATCTGTCTTTCATATGTTTCACCTGGTGATGGAACAATTACTGAAATAAATGAACTTTTCAGGCAATTAAGAATCACAACAACATCATCATTGGAGCATGGCATGAGTAATCTTTGGTTGAAAATGATAAAGATGTGAAATGATCAAAATTTGATAAATATTGATGTAATGCAGGGTTTAGCCATTTTTGTTTTTTTATTTCATTTCCACAAAAGAATGAGACAAAAAGTACCAGTGATGTTATTTTCTGAGTATTAGATTGGAAAATTTGTGCTTTTTAAAAATATTTTATCCACACTTTTTCCATTCCAATTTTACAAAGTTGTTTTTTTTTTGTTTTTTTTTAAAGTTTTTCCTCCCTTCCAAAAACTAAAAATAAAAAGGAGGTTCTTGCAAAGATAAATTTCGAACTGTAAATATTCATCAAAAATGACAAGGTTTGTATTATTTGTGGCTCTAAACAAGTTTTATTGAACTAAACGGAGCTCAAAAATGGCTCTTTGGAGTGTATAGGCTGTAGACTGTACAGCTTAAACCCTTATATGCTTTAATTTTCCTCATTTAGAACAACAGAATGAGACTGGCCTAATTTGGAACCTCGTTTAAAGAAGGAGTCAGTAGAATCTTGGGATGCTACTGAATTTTTGACATTTTTAAGGAAAATTTATTTAAAATTTTAAGGCATAAAATCAATTCTTATTTATAATACAGGGTTAAATCATGTAGATGTCCTAATATGTAATATTTCACAAGATTAAGTGAAATTATATGTGAGATTTGACTTGAAATCAACAGATATGCAGTAGTTTGGAGAAACCTCTAGCTGTGAATGAGAGCAATGAAAGATCAAGGATCAGCCCAGGTGGGATGTACGGTGGAAAGGTTTATTCTGAAGTGACTCAGAGTGAAAATAAATACAACTTTTCAGGGAGGCGGGAACTTCTGGCGGTCTGACCTCATCGTTTCTCCAGCACCTTTGGCATTGCTGGGCCAGTGATGATGGGACTGAATGAGGTGGTGGTGGGAAGGGAGGGATCTACCCTCACTTGGTGAGCGGTCACCCCTTCTCCCCCGTTCCTCACCCCATATGGCGAGAGGCGACGCGCACCGAGGGGGGGAGCAGAGGCCAAGTGATGGGGTCTACAACAAAGAGGCGATGTCCTGAGAGAGCAGGTTTTGAGACGAAGTGGAAAGGAAAACAAAATAAACAACAAGATGGGTTCGCTTCAACATCCCTTGTACATAGTCCTTGTCTTTCCTTGGTTGGTCTTTGAAACAGTGTTGATGTCCTGAACGCTGCCGGGTGGTCTGTAGGCGAGCTACAGCTTCTTCAGCACTCCTGCTGCCGGCCTCTTACACAGACATAATGTGCTTGACAAAAGCTGAAGGAGGAAGTTCAGATCATTAGCGTCCTGTCACAATAAAACCAAACATGGAAGACAGATGGCTTACCCTCGTAGTGTACACTGCCGTTCTCGTCTTCCTGTCCGGCCATGAGGGCGTCAATCTCAGTCTCATTCATCTTCTCTCCTGTGGAAGACCAAGGATCTGTGTCAGCGTCTCAATTTCTACCGTCCTAAGCAAACTGTGCGTGTCTAAATTTACCCAGAGTGGACAGCACAATACGCAGCTCAGCGCCCATGACGGTTCCATTGCCCTCCTTGTCGAAGACACGCAGACCCTCAACGTAATCGTCGTAGGTTCCCTTGGGGAGGGCATCGACCTGCTTCAGCATGGGCAGGAAACCGTCGAAGTTCAGCCTTTTGTTGGCCATGTCTGTTGGTTCAAATCGCACTCATCTTAGGGAGACACAAGACAACAGCTGCCTTTTCTCTAGAAGGCATCTGGCCTATTACCATCAGCGGTGGGGTTGCCAAGGATCTTGACAACGTCCTTGTTGGTGGGGTTCTGACCAAGAGCGCGCATGATGTCAGCCACCTGGTTGTAGGCCACCTGGCTGTCACCAACTCTGTCAAAGAGACCAAAAGCCTCCTTGAAGTCTGGGGGAAGGCAAGAAAATCCTTTGAGTTAAACGTTTCAGACTCATCGTTGGGTTTTCTGACTACAACATTCTTGTAGGCGACAGCTGTGTGAAACCAGGCTGGATTGAGAGATTAAATACTCTGAGCTGCATGCTTTTGCCATTGTTCACAGCTAATTGGATGCGACAGCTGTATCTGAGCAGAGAAGAGGAAAACCAGGGGCCAGACGAAGGTTTGTCATCTCTACCAAGCCCATCAGGAACTCAAAGTGACCTTTTTGAGAGATTTATGCTCGCCTAGTGGCAACAGCTGTACCTCCGCACCCCGACCCCTCCTCATTCCTGCCTGCTGCTTGGAGCAAACTGATATACCCTGACAGAGACACCAAGGCCAAATAGAGACTTGGGTTGAGAATGCTGACTGAGGCATTAGCAACGCCTCCTTGGAATGGGACTAAAACACCCTGGACACTGAATAAAGCCTGCCTGGACACATCTTTCAACAGGGGACCAAAGGGACGGGATCTTGACCTTTGACTTGGGGATTAACACGTCTAAGACACTGCTAGGTCGTCTTAGAATAGATAACCAAAGACAAGACGTTGGAATCTTCTACAGCTGACTCTGCCACTCATTGGACAGATAATGTAAAAATCTCAACGAAATAACCAGATTACAGGAAGGCATTGTGAAGCTAAGGACATCTTCTGGACTTACCCTCAATCTGGTCCGGTGTGAACTCTGTCTGTCGTGTAAAAACACAAAAACAAACACATGAGAAACAAAATAAAGCAATTTCATTCCAAATAAAGCTAAAAGTGATGGATTTCTCAACTCTGGATATTTCTTAAATTCCTGATAATCAGATCAATTTTTTCATTCTACTACCAACTTTTGAGAGAGTAAATCCAGACCAAGAAACTCCATCGCCCCCCTATTGAAAACGTCCAGAATCACCAACACACCATTTTGGAGAGTAGGAGCACGGAGGAGCGGAAAGGAAGGAGAAGAGAAGCTGAAGTCCAGAGACAGAGTGGTCCTGAGCCATGGTCAAAGCCCCCTTATTTATGTTCGGCATGTGATGTCACGTAGCTCCTGATGAGGGAGGAGGGATCGGATGACACGTTGGGACATCTTTAACTTTCTTAGGGAAAGCAGAGCCGTCTCCCCTCAGAGCCTTTAGAAGGGGAAAGGCTATTTTTAAACCCTAAGACTGGATTTATGATGATCTATTTATTGAGAAAGGGTTAAATGATGAAACTTCTGGTTGGAGGAGATGTTTCTAGAAGATGCTCGATGCTGGGAAGAGGCAGCAGACTCAGCGGCCGTCTCCAGACGGGTCACTGACCCGTTCGGCTCGGTTACTAGGTGGTATTTTTAAATCAGACAGAACTCTCCTCCTCATATGGTGAAATGACGGCAGGGGGAAAAGCTGCCGAAACGTTGGCTGCTCTCCGGCAGGTATGGAGCTGCTGAACCTGGCAGATAGACTGGAGCTGAACTGGAACATCCTCCATATACACACAGAGTAAAACCCAACAGTCATCCAGGGAACAACACATTTTCTTTAGGTTTTAATAAACAGCCAGAGAACGTGATGTCCAGGGGGAATGTCGATGTTCCACGACACTGAACTGACCTTTGACCTTCCCATTCCTAAATGGGCTCTGCGGGAGAACAATAATAATTTACAATACTTGCACTCAGAGATACTAATCATTGCTTTTCAAATCTTGTTTCAGATTCTTACCTGGACTTTGACTAGGCCAGGGGTGTCCAACCTTTACAATCCTAAAATCCAGATTTTTTTTTTCTCAGTATGGCTTACTCAGACTTGTTTACATGACATGAATGTTAAATGACCCTTGGAAAAAAAACCAAAATAATATCACTGGTATTTTTAGTGTCATTATGGCATTGGAAATTAATTCATCACATGAAAGAAAGCAAGGAAAAACAGCATTTGTTACAATCATATTTAAAACATTAGTTCAATCTTTATCATTTTAAATTGAGAACCATTGTGGATGGTACAAAGAACCACAGGCTGGACACTGTAACCAGTCTCTGACTCAGTTTTCTTGAGACAGCCAGCTTTTTAGTTCTTTTAACATCAACCACGGCATAATGCTGCTGCCTCTGTGTGTCGATTTGTTGCAAACTTCAAAAAGATTTCTAGAGTGAAATAAGTTTCTCCCACCTGGGCTGTTGGTTCCTGCAGCTCCTCCAGAGACACCAGGTGACTCCCCTGTGGTTAACCCCTTCAGGAGGATGGCCATGATGTGTTTTAGGGTATCTGGAGATGATGTTCTTTAACTTGCATCTAAAAATGCAGGATAAGAGTTTCCTAGAAAAGCCCAAACTATTCTGAACCTCATCTGAGCAACTGATAAGTTGATCACTCATCAGTTCTATGAAAAAGTTTAGATTTTATGAGCAAGTCTGACTGAATGGAGATTCTAAAATCCTGTTGACTGAGAGGTCTCAATGTTCTCAAGAATCTGCATGAATATTTAAGAAAACACCTGATTACACTGGAATTAATGTTGTAAACTTTATTGATTCTTTCCACCACATGGAATCAGACACATTTCACCTCAGTTCATATTCACAAATATTTCCTGACTCTGTAACAGAGCGGTTGGGGTCCAGCAGGAAGACGAGTGTTGGAGGACATTGGTAGGGGCAGCAGGCGCGTCCTGCGGGCCACAGATGAGCTCTATTTTTATCTGCTGTCCTGCAGGACGTGTTGGGTTTCTATAGCCCTGCATCTCTGCTGCACGGCGGAACCGCAAAACAGACGGGTTTCTGGAGAACAAACTCAACTTTTTGAAACAAATATCCAATCAAAGAGGATTAAAAAGCTCCCAGGTTGGTTGGGTCATATTTAATTTTCCCTTTATGAGCTTTAATATTAAATCTGACACATTCCTGTGTTTGTTTTCTGGTTTATTAAACCGATCTGGCTGTGAAATAAACCCCTAATGTTGGGAGCAGGTGTCAACTTTAACGAGTTCCCCTAATGACTCTGCTGCAACCTGGTGGACTCTCCTCGCTGATACTGCAACTACAGGAAACTTTGCTGCTTTATAAGTAGAGCTTTTAGTGTTATTAAAATTTGGGAAAACAAAAATATGCAACTTCTTTTTTAAAATCAAGACTTTAGAACACTTGGAAACTATTTTTTTTCCCTTTTTGCATTCTGGTAACTGGAAACAAACAAGAATGGTCTGTGTAGCGCCACTTTGTGCTGCGGGACTAAAGATGATGAGTCTGCATGCGAACGACAGCAGGCCTTGTTTCTGCACAGGGGTGGATTTTGGGAGGGGGGGTTAGACCTCAAAAGCTGGAAACCTGGCCTTCATTGGCTGCAGAAGGTCTGCCAGGAAGTAGATGGTGCCCGCCATGCCTGCAACCAGAAGGGAACATGTTCTAGTTCTAACACTAAAAAAATCAAAAACAGAAGATAGACAAGAAAAAATCTAATTCCTATGAAAATGCAGTGTGAATGCTGTAAGCTGAATGTTTGGTGGTTGAATTCAAATGCCTCTGCAATTTTCACCAAAAAGACTTGCAAGAAATGTATGAAAGACAGGAGCAGAAGACAGCAAAAACCTGCAAAACTCCTATAGAGCTCACTGAAAAATTTTAGTGAATTCAAAAATGTCACACAGAAAGTATTAGAAATGGTGCAAAACTATGTTTACAAACAGTCAGCTTATGAGCAACAATTAGCAAAAAGCTAAGGGTAGCTGAAATACCAATGATAGCATCTACATTGCACTAACATATGGACCTACAGTAACATATTCTATGCACCATTCACACAAATTTTTGCGGTTCGTACCTTCGAACAGAGAGAAGGGGGTGTCTGGTGTCCGGCAGCCATGGCGACCGTAGTTCATGCACCAATCTGCAAACTGCAGAAACAGTTCAATCAGAGGGCTGAGAGCGGCCGCTGTGATTCTGACTGCTGCAGCTGCTTTGAACCAAACTCAACGTCCACGTCAAAGCAGAAGAAGAAGTGGAAGTGGACATGGTGTGCTCACCATGCAGGCCCTGTAGAGGTGTTTGGGGTCCTGCGTCAGCCGGTAGAGGCTCAGGAAGGTGTAGCCGTTGCCGGCGGCACCGTGGCAGAGGCCGTAGCCTTTCTTTAGCAGCCCCCAGCGCCACACCACCTCCCCGCAGTGCAGCGCCTCCTCTAGGTACTGCGGGTTCCCCAGCATCTGCAGCAGTACAACACCACCACTAGAAGGCGCCTGCAATCGCAGAACATCAAAACTAGAGGGTGCATGCAGGGTGAACTGACCTTGTAGGCCTGCAGCAGCATGTAGACGACCCCGGGGGCGCCGTGGCACCAGTGCACCAGCTGGTCCCGGTCATCCCCGACGCAGGGCGGGTAGTTCCCAGACGGGAAGCGCAGGCGGCAGACGTGCTCCACACTGGGTTGCACCAGCCGCAGGATCTGCTCCTCTGACGAGACGAAGCCCGGCTGGACCAGAACACACCGTAAGAACCACAGCAGCGGTGGCAGCATCATGATGAGGGACAGGATCTGTGTCCCACCTGCAGGAGGAAGTAGTAGATGCCGGCGAGGCCATGGGCGGCGCCCACGTACTGCTCCTGGTACCACTCGTACATCAGCGGGCTCTGGTTCTGGAGGCGGAGCTTTCTGCTGAGCTGCTGGCCCGACGCCAGAACCGCCTCGCTGACCTGCTGGATGCAGTGCAGGGGGACCCGGTCCGGACCCAGCTGCTGGTTTAGGAACACCAGGGAAGACATGAAGCCCACCCGGCCATACAGCAGCTCATCCGGCAGCCCACTGGACCCATTCAGAACCGCCTGCTGGTACTGCAGCAGTCTGGAGACAGAGCAGCAGAACCACAGCGGTCAGACCACAGCCTGCAGTCCAGACCTGCTACCATGTCCAGTCCTGGATCCAGCCTGTCCCAACCTGCTGATGCAGTCCTCGGCCTCTTGCGCCCTCTGCAGGCGTGAATAGACCACAGCAGCTACGGCTAGCGGCCCGGTGTCTCCACACAGGAAAGTGACGTCATGGCGACGAGTGAGGTGCTTCAGGCTGCGGGTGACATAGTCCAGCGCCCTCTGCAGGAAGGAGGCCTCTCTGAAGACACTGTGGAGGTGCAGGTATAGCAAAGCGATGCCTGCAGGGAAACAGACAGCAAACATCCCTAACCTCTGCTAGCTGATCTGAAGGAACAGCCAGGATACGGACGAGTTAGTCCAGACATGCTGGACATGAACATGACTGTTTCTGTAACAGATTCTGATTGGCTTACAGCAGGGGAAACAACAATAAAAATGCCCATAGCATGATGCTGCCTCTACTATACTGGACAGTTGGTACAGATTGGTGTGATTGCTGATGTTTGCAGAACCAATCAGAATGTGCTGTGTTTTCTATATTCCTGCAGCTTCTGTCATCATCAGCGTCACTTCCTGCCACCCAGTGTGGCTCCGCCCCTCACCTGCCCAGCCTGTGTAAGTGGTGCAGTCTCTGGGATCCGCAGACTTGAGTCCATTCTCCATGACAGCCAGCAGCTCGCTGACCGTGCTGCTCAGCCTCTGGGCAAACGCCGGAGTGAGCTGGAGGAGAACAGAAGGATTTAAACAATGAGCAGCAAACCAAAGCTCGCGTGAATCCCCCGCATCCCTCTGCGGTTTACCTTTCCTTCATAGTCAAACAGCGCGTGCGTGGAAGCTGGGTTCCCATCATAGTCGTGATAAGGATTTTTCAGAGCTCTTGCGTCCATTTTCACTATCTATATTACAGCCGGAAGCGTTTATATCTACATCGAACAAAAAAGAATAAAAAAAAATGAACACGGTGTCTTTAAATACTCAACACGAAGCCACAGAAACGCCACCTGGTTTCTGCGCAGAGCTACACGCCCACACCGTCCATGCTAGCGAAGCTGCTACTACTTAGCTTAGCCACGGAGCTAATGCTAGCCGTTAGCGGCAAGCGGCGCAGAAAATACTGCAAGAGTGTAATAAAATGAGCCAATACTCTACTATTAAAGGTAAATAAAAAGAAAAGAAAGTATAGAAGTTATTCACATGACAAACCAGCCCCCCTTCAAATGCTGCAGTGTTGTTGTGCAGCCTCTCTGTGTTGCGATGTAGCTCCTGAGATGCTAACTCGCTACTGCCAACTACTGCAAAAGAAGAATTACTGCAGTTAACAAATCTGACCACAACAAAACATCAACACAGGGGTCCTGTGGAGCCCAGACAGAAGTAGGTAGAGTACCCAAAAATTGTACTTAAATAAGAGTTGCAACATTTCAACATATTTTTACTCAAGTAAAAGTAAAAAATTGCTATCCAGGAAGTTACTCAAGAATAAGAATAAAAAAAATTATACAGACCAAAATATAAAGTTAGGTGGAAATTTTGGTATTTTAAGAACCAAAATGACAATAATTCCCACAAGTAACAGAAAATAACAAAATTACATTAAAGAAAATGTTTCCAAATCAGTTTCTTTCAAAATAAAACTGCAAGTGTGTGTTTTTGTCTGGTGAGATTTTGTTAAAACATGTTTGTTCCTCATTTAGTTGGTAGAGAATACAGAAATTGCACATAAGAGCACAAAACTACAGCGTAGTAAAACTACTTTTCAAAACAGTTACTCAGTAAATGTTATTGGGTAAATGTAACTAGTTACTAACCAACTGAGCCCAGAAGAGTCTGAAAAAATACTGGGTTTACTTGTGATACAGTACATTAAGCTAAATGCATTTCTTCCATGTTCACTATCTCTTATAGTTATTTATTGGAATCATATAATCACTGTTATGCTGAACTCCCAATAATAAACTACGTTGGAGCACAGATAAACAACTAGAAATGACATGATGAAGACCATAGCAGCCTGGTTTACTGGCGGATGATGAGTTCTGTTGCTATGCAGATGCAGGGTTGCTGCTGATTGGTGTCTAGCTACTGTTCCTATGCAGTCTGGAAAACCCTGGAATTTATAGCAGCATTTTCCAGGTTTGGAAAGAAAAAGATATGAAGGTTGGAAGGAAGAACAGCGATGCAGACTGATGCAGACTTTAAAGACTTTGCTTATTTTCTGACATCAACACCTTAACCAGGCCTTGTACTGTCTGTGACTTCTTCTCTAGTGTCTTAATCCAGAACCGTTTGTTGTGCTTCAATGCCTCCCAGTCTTGATCGCTTGGCTGACCTTGCCTTTGAAAATCGCAAATGAAGCTGACAATTAGATGGTCCCATCGTCATCATCACCGCCTTGTGTTTTCCTGTTTACCTGTCTGCCGCTTTATGTCTGCGTCGGCGCCATTATTTCCACATCAGCTGTCCAGGGTGGAGGGTTGAAGGTCAGACTTGGACTGCCGCGCGTTTCCTTCAGGGAAGGGATGGAAATGAGGCTGAAAGAGCAGGAAGATTCAGAGGAAGACCTTCGCTTTGATTAGAGAGCGGCTCCCCTCCCTCTCTGCCTCTGGAGGAGGAAAAGTGTTTGATCCATTTATTGATCAGCCATTATTTTTCAACAGAGAGGAGCAAACCTGACTTTACAACATAAAGATGTTGATGTTTCACAATTTTTTTTTTCCCCACAGTCAGTCATTTCTATAAAAACTGTCCCCACAAAGGTTTTGAGGCACACAAAGTTAAAACTCGCTCATTTTCAAAGTTGAAAAAGCTGTGAATGATGCTTTTACAACACATTCTTCTTAGCAGTTCAATCAGATTTAAACTCCAGACTTTGACTAGGTCACTTCAGAACCTTATATACATATATGTAAAAAAAAAAAAAAAATTCCCTTCTCACCCACCGCGGGTGGTGTTTCTTCCTCTTAGCTCGGGTCCTCTACCAGAGGCCTGGG
>CAEFZY010030397.1:0-97900 GCA_903066815.1 Brachyrhaphis roseni
ATCCATCCATCCATCCATCCATCCATCCATCCATCCATCCATCCATCCATCCATCCATCCATCCATCCATCCATCCAACCATCCAGTGTTGTTCCCAGTTTGAGCAATGGTGCCCAGTTTAATCCTCTGCAGCCTTTTTACAGCAGCAGCCATTTAGCAGCTCTGACTGAAGCGAAGCTGCGTCTGAATTCACTGTCTCACTTCAGAGCCACATTTAATGAGCAGAGCAAAAAATACCAGCAGAGATGAAACTGCTGACTTTTCTGAATGAGGAGCAATTGTCTTATCAGTACAGCCTGCAGCGCTGCATAATAATCAAGTGGTTCAGAACAAAAAACTGACAAATTGGAGAGAGTTTAAAAAAAATGGTACTAATGTTAGACTGAGAGAAAATCTGAGAGAACAGATTTAGTATTTCATCAAGTCTGTAATTTTTACAGTAAATGTTGAGCCTAATTGTTTAAATCTGTGCACATGTTTCAGTTTTTACTGCAGCACAAAATGCAGTCATCCTGGTGTTTTTAGTTGTGGTTCTTTCAGTTGTTTGGTTACCTTGGTTTTCTTTTCTGTCCTCAGATTGCTCATTTTATTTGTCCAAAGGTTAAACAGCGAAGACACAAGAGAGGCACTTGAACGTGTTGGTTTTAGAAGAAAACGTTTGGTCTTATAATACTTTTAGTTTTGCTCAGTATTTTGTAGTTTGTGCTGGAGATCATTGATCAGGTTTTCTCTGATACTGATTAGGGCTTTTTCTCTGAAGTCAGATCTGCTCAATGTGATTCTGGATTAATTTAATTTCTGCTCTAGAGCAAGAAAACAAAGGAGCTAGTGTTAGAATTTATGTATTTTGGATGGACGGATGGATGTTTGATTGGATGATTTGACGGATGGATGGATGATTGGACGGATGGATCGATGGATAGTTGGATGGATGTTTGATTGGTTGGACATATGGATCGATGGATGGATATGGAATAAATCTACAGAATTTGTCATTCTTTCATTGAACTTAGTCAGAATATTCAATGAAATAACCGATTACTAAAATAAGTGTTAGCTGCAGAGACCTAACAGCTAAATGCTTCATGAGAATCAAGCATCAAACATGACTCACATGAATGAGTTGAGTAATTTTCTTTTAAAGTGGTATTTTATGTTTATTTTCAGAAATTATTTGCTTCTGTTTGGCAGAAATTGCAGCTTCAGCGTTGAATAGTTTTAGGTTTAACTGTAAATACAGCACAGATTTATTGGGACAGAAGTTGAACAGGTGTCCAAAGTGTTTTCCACATCTTGAGACATAATGTGGTTCTGCGGGTCACCACCCCTCTGACCACCACGACTTCCCCTTTGACACATCCACACTAAGTCACATGCTAAAGGAAGACAGAGTCAGTACGGTGTCATCACGGTTTCACGATGGAGCCACCGCAGAGCCACTTCCTGACATGAAGTCAAAACAAAACGCAGGAACAAATGGCAGCGACGCGTTTCAGGAGAAGTCTGTTGCGAGCCATCTCGATACACAGAGAGGACGATGAGGCGTTTGTTAGTTTATCACCAGCAGAGCCGGAGGTAACCTTTCATTTTGTCTGATTTCTGCAGCAGCTGTAAATCCTCTGATATACTGTACATACAGCGTGGGCTTCCTGTCGCCGGGCCCCTCATTACGCCGTGGTTGAGACCACCAGCCGGTTCGTTCTCATGTGTTCCTCCAGGCTGTTTGTTCGGCTCCTGCATATTTCATTTCTATTGATCTCCAAGCAATAAAAATCATCACAGGACAGTGTCAGCGCCTGGGAGCTCCGGTATTATTTATGGCTCCTTGTCACTGTGGCCAGGCGACTTTAAATAATTATGAGAGGTCCCTCATTGAATTTAGCAAATTTTATTTTTTATATATTATTTTTTTACATTTACTTTTTTATCAACAGAAGAATGAGTCTATTATTTAGTTTTTTTATATTAGTTTTTATTTTTAAGCTACTATTTTTTTAATCTAGTTAATAGTATTTTAGATTTTTATTGTTGTTTGTGTTGCTTTCATTTTATCAAAAAAAATTTTATATGTAAGTTTTTTATTTTATTTTTGTCCAACAAAAAAAGAATAAATCTTATGTTTATTTTGTTTAATGTATTTATACATTGCATATTTTTTTATCTATTTTATTTTTCTCCAGAAAACGTAACGAAACAACAAAGAATTAGCTGTTTTCGTGGGTTGTTTCTGCTCTTCAACCACAGATAGTCCTTGTTTGTCATTCATTTATGATGCAAAAAGTCAATTTAACTGATTAATAATAACTGCATTTGTTACCCCAAAGCATTTATTAATGACATCTGTGGAGAAACTGAACTGCTTAACCTAAATAAAACTAAAAGCTTGCAGAATCTCCAACTTAATACTCATCTACATCTGAATTTTTACTAACCTGCGGTTTAAATCTAGTTACCACCTTTTACAGGTATAAATTTATATTACGGTTAAAACAAGATGAGTCTGAATTATGTTTTATTGACCCAGAAAGGTTTCTTCAGACAGTGTGGCAGACACTGTTGGCCACAAGTTAAATTTAAAACAGGATCTGAAACATCTATAATATTTTTGGAATCCTGAAAGGACAGCAAGTACTGTTTTTGTCTGCAGACATTTCTTTCAGTGAAGTTTCCTGATTTAAAAAAAGAAAAAGAAAAATCTATTTTAGCTTAGCATAAACTGGCAAACAATTTAAATTCCTAGTTTCCTAATTTGTTATCCTTTTGTTTGTTTGTTTTTCCTTAAGATATTTAAGTAATTGTGGGTGTTTAGCTGGCAGATAAAATAAATCTTTACATCCAGATTTTTGATGAATGGCATCTGCATGAATTTTAAATCTCAGGCTCAAAAAGACGTTGTCAGGTTTTACGGTAACAGATTTAAAGTTTTTCTGTTCCTAGCTGCAGGGATCAGTGTGTCTAAACTGTCTTCCTAATATTCTGCACACGTCTTGAGTTTTACTTCCTCTTTTCCAAACCTAGCTTACGTCTAAGGTATCCAGAGTTATATAAAAGCAGCTTCTCTTCCCTCCTCCTGCTCTGTGCTCAAATTATTACTGATCCCTACAAAAAAATCTCATAGTGTAATTTTTCTTTTATATTTTACCACTTACGCAGAAATATAATAAAGGAGACACTTGTTTTTTCTTCTTTTTTTATGTTTATGGGATTTAGCAGCCCAAACTTCTTTCCGTGAGGGCTGAAATTGTGAACACAATTTGTTGGGGCCAAAAAGTTTGTTTTTTTATCAGCATAAATAAAAAATAATTACAATTTGTTTTATAATTTTTAGATTATCTTTTTTATAATAAGCTAAGTATGCAAGATTTTATTACATTGCAGTTTGCAGAAAATTAGGAAAATATTAATATTCAGATAAGTTTCCACAGGCTCACTTCTACACATTTTGAATTAGTTTAATTGCAGAAACTTCATTCAGTTTCCAGAAACGTATGCATAACCAATTTATTTCCTTTTTTTTTTTTTTTTCACAGACTGGACCTACGTTGGGCCAAGGCGTCTCCGAATCTCCGGTCTATACCAACCTGCAGGATCTGAAGATCAGCAAGAAGAGCCTGCCGCCCCTGCCGAATGGCTCGCCCGTTCACGTCAGCGGCGACTGGGAGACGTACACGGACCACAGCGGCAGACATTACTACTTCAACCGCTCCACCCACGAGAGGACCTGGAAGCCCCCGCGGACCAAAGATGGCGGCGTCGGGAACGCCAGGGACGACAAACACAACACTGGGGAAAGCTCTGAGGTAAAGTTTACGTCCATCAGGACAATAATAACCAGTGTACGGCGTAGTAAGGACCGTTGAGTGGCTTTTATTTGTTGTAAAGAAATTTATAAATGATGAAACTGCAAAAACACAAGATTTTACCAAGTATTTTTGGTCTAATTTCTAGTGCAAATAACTTTGTACGCTTGAAATCAGGCAAAAGATAAGCTAAAAGTAACTTCTCAGAAAAATGTAGGAGCTTGTTTTAAGTCAATAATTCCTTAATATTGATAAAAATATCTGTCATATTATTTCACTTATAACTAGAACTTTTTCAATATTAAGGAATTATTGACCTAAAATTAACTGCTGTATCTTACCAAAAAGTTACTTGTAAGTTAGTTTTGTCATACTTTGACTAGAAACTAGAATACTTGCTACTTGTGTTTTTGTAGCGCAGTTCCTGCAATAATAATCATATTCTACTCTTCAGTTGAGGGAAAGTTACTTATGTTCCCTCTACCTGGATCCAAATGGATTTGGAACCATTTTAAAAGTTTCATAACAATCTTTTAAAACTTCACAATCTGCGTATTTCATTATATAATAAGGAACACCTAGTAGTACCATAGACAGTATGCTGTGTTTAAGCTCTTCCAACCACTTATTTTTGTTAACTTGTTGGACTTTGTGGAAGCTTAAAACTACCTGGATTTCTTCACACTCAGTTTCCAAAAAATCTTTTAAAGTTCTCTTTAGAGGTTTGGCTGCTTTACGTTTTTGGTCAACAATTTTCCAGCGTTTCACTGCGAAGTATCTCATGTAACAAGCGCAACTGATGCGAAGTTCCACCAGGTGTTTGCTAATTGCTGCTGGCTAGTCTAAAGGAGCAGAGTGGGAGCGTCGCGTGTGTGAGACGGAAACTCAGTAGCTTGGAAACTGCAGCTTTTTGGAAGAGCTGCGCCTTGAAGGCGGGGCTAGGTCCACCCAGACGTTTTGCACAGCTGAATGGTTGCCATGGAGATTAAATGATTTCTCAGGTATGCCAGAAAGAATCAAAGCAACACTCCAAGTATGTTTTTGTTGAGGAATTAGTATTATAACATGATGTAAAGCTAAAAAGAGTCGATTTTACATAATACTGCTCCTTTAAGTTCCTGTAGGATCATTGTTATACAGAAACTCTGATTTAAAGAGATCAGGCCTTTTCTGTTGTCACACCTAAATAGTGGAACAAGTTGCCATTAACTGTTAGACAAGCGTCTTCTGTTGCTGTTTTTAAATCTCTCTTTTTTAAAAATACGCTTGTTTTCAGTTACTTTTCTATTTTGTAATTTTGTGTTTTTTTAGTATGTCTTATTCTGTGCTTGATGTTTTATTTTATTAATATAATTTATTTCATCCTATTGCATCGCACTTTGGGTAAACATATTGCCTTTTTAATGTACTTTATAAATAAAATGGAATGGTATGTTTTTATGTTTCTAACAGTTTAATAGTTTTACCAAATATTAAAAAATGTGTCTGAAAATGAACTCAAAACACAAATAAGACATAAAAATAAACCTTATGGGATACCACTGATCACAACGGCCCAGAAAAACCAGCTGCTTTAAGTAAAAAGTAGAATAAAATAACAGAAGATTGAAGTTTTTTTTTACAGTACTGTAAAGCTATGAGGCTCAGTGAAAACGCAATGCTAGCGTAAACCAAACAGGAAGTGACAATTAACGTCCTTTGTTGATTAGTTTCCATGGTTACCTCTTTGCTGCAGATTTGTACGATTGCAGGGATCGCTTCCTCTCATTCTGTGTTGCTAAACACGCACAGAATAATTTTTCTCCATCTGCAGAGTTTGCATAACTTAGTGCAGAATAGTTTAAATACTTTCTACCCTCTACTCCAAATTATGCCTAAAAACAAGTTGGATTAAATCAAGATTTTATTGTTCATACCATTATTCTGACAGAATGAAGTTGCTGTCAGTTCTAACTAATAGTTATGGGAGATTTGGCTCATCAGAAGAAAGAAATAATAATCCGACAAAGTTGGAGTTTCTTTTTTTTTCTTCTTTTTTTGACAAGCATCTCATTAAACCCTTGCAACAGAGTAATTAGTTCCTAAACTGATCTGAAATTGGACTGCTGTGTTTTCCTTCTAACGAGCTGACTGCAGCGAGTGTCTGTGATTACGATCAAAACACACTTTTTGTTTTTGTCTCAAAACGCACTCTGGAGTGACGTCCCATCACATAAGTTTGCTTCCCTTGACTCTAAGATCACTGCAAAAACACACAAATTAAGTACTTTAGGTTTACTTTCTAGTGCAAATATCTTATTGCTCTTCAAATAGGACGAAAATAGCCTGATAAATAAAAACTGTCTACATGACGCTTTGGAAAAAAGAAACTGAACAAACCTTTAAAAATACACACTTTGTAGAATCAGTTAATTTCTTCTTTTAGGTTTAAGAAAATGAAAAACAGAAGTGTGAAAGAGAGAATGCAGAACAATTAAGAATAACAATATGCCATAATTTGTGGTAAGATAGCAAAACACAGAGAGAAACTCCTAAAACTGACTTTGATCTAAATGCTTTAATATTTTACATTATTATTATTATTATTTAACTTCCTAGTAGTTTTATATATTGTTTAGAAAAGCCTATGTAGGAAAAGATTTTGCAAATTAACTTACTGTGTAAGCTCCATAATACAGACATGGGACTGCTGTTTAATTCAGTTTGACTGTTATTGTGTCTCTATTAAATAAACCTAATAAATAAATAAATAAAAAAAAACATAAAATACCAAAACAAGTAAAGGTGAAAATTACAGCACAGTAAAAAGCTTCCTAAAAGTACATTTTCAAGTAAATGTATCCAAGTAAATGTAACTAGTTGTTACTCAACCATAGAATTTAGATATTTGCAACAGAAACTAGACAAAATACTTTGGTGTTTTTGCAGTGATAATTTCTGATTCATCAAACGGCTGCACCACACTGCCACCTACAGGCCAAAAGCATAAACTTTACTCAGTGTCAGCACCTCAGGTTTACACTTCCTCCTCTGTTTTAATGGTGGTGGGCTGTTTCTGCCAAATCACTGCATGACTGTCCTCTGTCCCTCTGGTGAAAGGTGCTCTCTGTTTTCCCTCTGATGGTAGACCACTCCTCTCTCGCTCTCGCCGTCTTTCCTTCCCTTCCTGTCGCTGTCCGTCGGAGGACTCCAGCCTCTGTCCTCAGAGGACGCCTGCTTCAGCGCCTACTCTAGCCAGTCGGACAGCCTGTACGGCTCGCCGCTGAGCGGCTGGTCAGAGGAGATGGACGAACACGGACACACGCTGTACGTCAGCGACTATACGAACGAGAAGGTACCGCCGAGCTGCTGCTGCTGTCTCTGCTGGGTTTGGGACTGCATGCTGGATCTGGTTCCTCTGGTTAATTAGAGTAAAAAACTTCCTCTTACAGGGTGGGATTCTGACTTGTTTTTTTATTCTGCACTGCTTTGACAGTACTGGGACATATGGAAGAGGGTTAGGGCCACTGGAAAAGAATTTTGACTTTTTGTCTCTCCAAATTTTGACTTAAATCTGAGATCAAAAGTCAGAATCCTGAGAAAAAATCCTGAAAAAATAGAGTACTGAGAATTAAAGTAGGAATTCTGCAAAAAATTATAACAGAATTTAATCTTGAGATTAAAATAGAATTCTGCGAAAGAGTTGAGAATTAGTTAGAATTCTGCAAAAAAGAAAATAAATTTTGAGATTAAAGTCAGAATTCTGCACAGAAGTCGGAATTCTGTGAATAGAATTAGAATGATTAATCTCAGTCAAAAAAATTATCTCGGTGAAAATTCTAAGATTAAATTTTAAATTCTGTGAAACAAAGTCAAAATTCTGTGGAGAAAAGTCAACATTCTGAGATTAAAGTCAGTGTATTTTATTGTTTTTTTAGCGGCGCTAGTCCTCTTCCATTAGGACAAAACAGAAAAAATGACAACCAAATTTAGTCCTTTGTTTTGCAGATGAATATTACAAAAAGAAAATGTTATTTTTAATATTTAAAGTTCCTCATTTCTGCATAAAGTCTTTGAAAGTGGTTCATATTTGAACTGCAGAGTAACAAATCCAGTGATTTAATAAAACAAGATTTTTAAAACATAATTTACAATTGGAACCAGATAATTTTATACAGTTAATAAAATCCTTCATTTTTTTCTCTCTCTCTGACATTAAATCAGACCAAATTTTCTTTATTTTAGCTTTGTTAGAATCACAACAATTATTTCTATTTCTGCAAGAAAACTTGGCAAAAAGATTTTTGTAGATTTTTTTGTAACGTCCTTTGTATATTGTGCATTTAATTTGAGCAGGAACGTCATTTATCTTTAACACAACTTGTTTTGATTGCTTCAATGTAATGAGTATTTATTATTCCTAATGGCTCAGTTGCTTATTGGTTGTCTCATATTTTATACGTTAAAGTTATTGGAATTGTTTTTTTGTTTTTATTTCTGTTAAATTTGTGTTTTGTTCTTGGACCAATCAGGTTTATAGAGCGTGTGTGAGACATTCACAAACCACAAAATGTTGTTAGTTTCCTTTGACTCTATTGCAGCATGTAGAATACTATTTCAAGATATGATCAATAACAGTATTAAATGATATTGTATAATAGTGAATTGAAACTTCTGTTTTTAGTTAATTTGTATAGATTTGAACTCAAGTGTGGTCCTAGAAAGGTTTTAAAGCTTGAAAAGTGCTGATTGACCTAGTTGTTGTGGTTATTCCTGTCACAGTGTAACTGATTTTTTTTTTTTTTTTTTTTTTTGCACTGGCTTGATCATCCTGGGACAATATTATAAACAAAAAACAGGAAATTATTTTCTCTTCCGTGTCTGTTTTATTATAATTTTCTTTATATATTTTATTCTTTCTTTACTGTTTGCGCTGCTAGTGGTTAAAACATGTCGATGACCAGGGAAGGCCTTATTACTACAGCGCTGACGGCTCCAGGTCAGAATGGGAGCTGCCGAAGGTAAGACGCTGGGAAAAAAGTAAAAAAATAGCAAAAAAAAACAATGAAACTCCAAGATTTAACTTTGCTGACAATTTTTCTAGAGTTAAGAGTTAAATATTAATTAATTTAGTAGTTTTAGTTTTTATTAATATTTTGGAAAACACAGGAAAAGGTGGCGACTAAATTCATGTTTTGCAGTTTGTTGGAGGAAAAAACTTTTTTATTTTTTTTATTTTTTGGTTTTTATTTGCAGGGTGAACAAATATTTGCTTTTCTAAACTGAAATTGTTGTAAAAAATCTTTTTAATGACCTTCGTTCAGTAGATGCACAGATTGATCATCGTACCTTTTTTCACATCGACTCTTCAAAAGATTTAAAATTAATTAACAAGAAGTGATAATTAAAGTTTTTTTAGTGTTTTATCCATTTTTCAGTGCATCTGTCCATCCAACTGTTAATTCATCTCTTTATCAGTCCATTCGTTAATTTTTTCATCAGTCATCCATCCATCTTTCTATTGATGGATGGATGCATCCCCTCATCTCTTCGTCCATCCATTCCTTTCATCCATCTTTCTATTAATCATTCACTCAGTCATCCCTCTGTTTTTCCATCCATCCATCAATCCATCCATTGTTTCATCTGTCTTTCTATTCATCCATCATCCTCCCATCCCTTCATTTTTAAATCCATCCATCCATCTGAAATAGATTTTTCCCCATCTATCTATTCTTTCATGCATCTTTCTGTTCATCCATCATCCTGTCATCCCCTCATTTTTCAGTGAGGGGATGATGTCCCCTCATGATGGACATCATGATGTCCACATGATCCACATGTGATCCATCCGTCCATCCGCATGATGGACGGATGGATATCCGTCCATCATATTTTTATTTGAATACCTGAAGGTAATTCTGTCATTTCTTAGAAACTCTAGGAACGGAAAATAACGTTTTCCGTTTCATTCTTTAATTAATATTTCATCATATTCAGAAGAAAAATAATTTCAGTTTGGTTTTTGTTTTTCTTTATTCCTCCTCTCCTGCAGTACAACCTGTCGCCACCTCAGCCGGCCGGAGACGGGCCGAAGAGCCGCAGTTTGGACCGGAACGTCAAGCCCATCGTTTTGACAACATTGAGGCACAGTGCCTACATCCAGGAGCCGAGCGAAAAGGTCTCTGCCTTCAAAAATATAACCCAGAAACGCCGTAGAGAACAAAACACATTAAGCTTTAACATTACCAGATCTTAGCTGGAGACTCATTCCTTTGCAGAGGCTGGTAAAAAGCAGGCGGGTCCGGTCCGGTTACGTTCGCCAACACCCGTACAAACAGCAAGTCAGTAGTCGGCCCCATTGGGGAGGAAAAGTTCCCCATTCATCTGTTTAAACACAATCAGCTTGCATGAAGATGATCGAACAACTAAAGTGACGATTTGATCTGTTCACTGCAAAAACGCAAAAGATTACAAAGTATTTTTATCTAGTTTCTAGTGCAAATATCTAACTACGCCTGAAATAAGAGAAAAGTTAACTTGCACGTAACTTTTTATCAAGATATAAGAGCTTGTTTTAAGTGAATAACTCCTTGATATAAAAGTTCAGTTGGCAGATTATTTCACACAAGACATTTTTCCATGTTAAAAGTGAAATAATCTGCAAGGGAAACTACTATAAGAATAATTTATTTAAATCAAGCTCCCACATCTTGATAAAAAGTTATTTGTAAGTTTGTTTTCTCTTATTTCAGGTGTACTAAAGTATTTGCACTAGAAACTAGACAAAAGATCCTTTTTGAAGTGAAATTTTCACCTTAATCACATGAACACAACACTGCAAACAACCAAAATCTTTCCAAGTATTTGTGTTTAGTTTCTAGTGCAAATATCTTAGTTTTGTCTTATTTCAGGCACACTAGCTTACAAGTAATTTTTCAGCAAGATATAGGAGTAAAACCTCCCGGATATTGATGAAGTCCCAGTTCTACTGTCAGATTATTTCACTTATTACTTGGTAGAAATGTCTCGTTAGAAGGGAAATCAATGTAAAAGAATAATTGACGTAAAAAGCTCCTGTATCTTAGTAAAAAGTTACTTACAAGTTAGATTTATCTTATTTTAAGTGCACTAAAATATTTGCACTATATACTGCACCAAAAATACTTCAGGTTTTGTGTTTTTGTAGTGTTCTGCTGTTACCCGATACACACACTGCAAAAACGCAAAATCTTACCCAGAATTTTTTTCAATTTGTGGTGCGGATATTTTAGTACACTTGAATTAACTTACAAGTGACTTTGCATCAAAATGTAGGAGCATTTTTAAGTGAATAATTCCTTGATAAATTTCCCACTTATGGGAAAAATTTCTTGTTATAAGTGAAATAATCTGCCAGTTTTCATCAATATAAAGGAATTATTGATGTAAAAAAGCTCCTTTATCTTGGTGAAAAGTTACTTACAAGTTTATTGTTTCTTATTTCAAGTGAACTAAGATACTTGCACTTGAAACGACAAAAATACTTGATAAGATCTTTTTGTTTTTGCAGTGCAGAGTAAATCAAGTCGAATTAAATCAAACGTATTTTAGTGACCCCAATGTTTTTGCAGCTCACATTAATTCAAAGTTTTTGTAGATGGTGATGTTTCAGCTGGATTAAATTTTACATGGATTCTACATGCTGGGTTGATATAAAAGTGTTTCTCTGAAAAGCATGAAGAGCTTTATTAATAATCCATTTCTGCTTTTTACTCAGAGCTTCTTGACACTCTGCACTTGTATAATCTCACTCCTGATTACCATCGGTCTCTTTCAGCCGCCTCCGTCTTCTTTAGCTCACATCGTTTTCCATTAACCTGCTTTTCTTTAAACCTTGTGAAAGTTCTTCTGTGTTTTTGTTTTTATTTTACCCTTGTTTGTTCACTAGGAAGCTCCTCAGATCCCCAAGTCCTCCCCTCCTGACCCTGATCTGAGCCCTACGTCTCCCCCCGCCTCTGTTAGTACTCACCACTAACCTCACGGGCCGCAGCGCCGCGTCAGCCGGCTTCAGCGGTGAAATGCATCGCAGCTTTTTGAAGAGTTCCTACACAGGAAACCTCAAAGTATCTAAAGATATTGGACGTTTAAGACTTAATTGTAAACTAGAAGGATATCCTGTGTAGGAATTGGTTTGATTCTTGTTAAAATAAACTGGTTTAATTACATTTTTAGTTGGATATTCTGTGCAGAAATTGTTATTTTGTTGAAAGAGATGGGTTTAAATTAATTTGCATGTTGAAATCATAATCAAAAATCTGAAATTGCTGGTCTGAATCAATTCCTAAATGGATTTCAAGAGAAATGTTTGCAGAATTCAAGATTTTTGTGAAAGCACGACACAAAGACTTTAAAATAAATATTTTGATGTCTAAATATTCAGTTTAAAGATAAATATTTAGCCTAAAACTAAGTATTTACCTTACTAACTAAATATTTTGCTTACAAGTTGTGGTTGTAACAAACTGACTATTTAATCTGAAGCTAAATTTGTATCTCTAATCTAAATATGTAGTTTGAAGCTAAATATTTAGTTTGAAGCTAACTTGATAACTAGATATTTAGCTTCAAACTAAATATTAGGAAACTAAATAACTTTGAAGCTAAATATTCAACTCTGAACTAGATATTTAGTTTGAAGCAAGAAAAATGTCTTTAATCTAAACATGTAGCTTGAAGCTAAGTATTTAACTGTAAAATCATTTAATTTAATGCTAACTTACTAACTAAATATTTAGCTTGCTAACCTTACTTAAGTAGCTAAATAATATGATTGAAGCTAAATATTTAGCTCTAAACTAAATAGTTTGATGCTCAACATTTAGCTCTAATCTAAATAGTTTGTTAGCATGTTAGCATCAAACTAAATAATTAACTTTATCTTAGAGTTAAATATTTAACTTCAAACTGCACATTTATTAGCTTCAAACTGAAAATATTTACCTCGCTAACTAAATATTTAGTGTGGGGTAAACGGACTAATCTGGTAGAGGCATAATAATAAAGAGTTGCAGTGAAAAGTTATTTTTTTTCTTTGCAGTATTGACTGCAGGGAGTTTTAATAGAAACTCCCTGCAGTTTTGCAATAATTACAAAACATCACATGTTTTGTAATTATTTTTGAAGATAGGGAGAACAAAAATTCCATTAATTGTTTGTTTCTATGATTAAGTTTTGTGTTGGTCTGTCACATAAAATCTAAAATACACAAGTTGTGTTTGTAACAAATTAGAGGAATTAAACTTCACCAAATCATCATATATTGATTTAATATATATTGATGTAATTTATATATATTGATTACATTTATTTAAATACATATGAACATTTTGATTGGTTTTTGGATTAATCTGAGTGTCGGTGTCGCTGTGGTGGCTTGGTGCTTACTGGGTTTTGTTTTCATGAGGGAGCTGCAGAAAGCTTTTTGTTTGTGAAGGTTTTTGTTTTTCTGTGATCCAGCTGTGGGTGTCAATCAGAGCTGCATGTGGAAATGTTTAATTCTCTGAAACTCTGCTAACCTTTTCTGCCTGTTTTCTTCCTCTGCAGCCGTCTGAAAAGTGTGGCGTTCTGAACGTGACGAAGATCACTGAGAACGGGAAGAGAGTGCGGTGAGTATCACTGCCGTTAAAGACAGACGATGAGGATTTTTTATTTATCAGTCAACTCACTTTATTTTGGTAAATTGTCAACATTAAACACAGGAAACAAAAAAATAAACCCATAATTTACCAATAAAGGAATAGGCTGAAGCCATAGCTTATACTACCCTACCCTATTTATATACTTAGCATCCTACCAAGATATTTTTACAGTACATATATATATATCTACCTAACAGCGTAAGATTTTAATCATTTTACATTTAAAGGCTCTTTTAAAGCTCACCAAAAAAGGACATAATTTAAAATCATCATTTAATTCATTCCATAGTTTCACAGCAATAACTGAAACACATCTAGACTTCACCTGGTTCTTTTCATTATTTCCAATATTTTTATATATAAAATATCTTTAAACTTTAAAGTATTACTTTGAATAAAGAGTTTATTAGTTGGTTCATAATATCCCACTTTATTAATAAGTCTTATAGCTTTTTTATTTGCAACTTAAGTAATATCTCAATGGTTGTTTTACTTGCATTTCTCCAGATTTCTGAGCATTAAGACAAATAAGGCATAACCAAAGAGGAATATATAATATGCAATAATAATATGATTTTTTTACTTTGTTTAAAAATCCTCAAAGCAAAACTGTTTTCCACATTGTTAGATATTAAAATTTACTTTTCTAGTTTTTTTCTGCTCTAAAACTAGACGTTTCGTTTGATCTAAGTCTTTTTTTTCCCCAAATAAAGCTCTGATATTTTATGCCTAACCCCTTTTTGAAGGCTGTAGAAACAGATTTAACTGTATTTGTTAACTTTAGGTGTTTTTTACTGTCGTTTGAATCAATCTTTGTGCGTTTTGCAGGAAGAACTGGACGTCCTCGTGGACAGTCCTCCAAGGTTCATCGCTGCTGTTCGCCAAAGGACAGGGAGGCGGAACGAGCTGGGTGAGCTTTTCTTTATTTAAATTATTTCACAATTATGCAGTTATAACTGCCAGTATAGTTCAGACATATTTGTACTGATTAATTGATAAAGTTACAAAAATATGTGGCATCTGTGAAACCAAGGTTTCAGCTAATTGCTCTTTTTAGAGACTAGCATCTATTTCAATCAGGATTTTCTGATTTATTTCTGGGTTTTTTGCAGCAATTAAGCCTTTTAAAAATTATGCTCAATCAAAATAGAAAGATTTATATAAAAATCTCCATGTTTCTGTGTGCAAAAAAGTCTGACTTTGTCACTATCTGAAGGTCTTTCAGAAGTTTTCTTTGAACTTTGGCAAAACACATTATACAAATTTTCTTAAGTTAAATCAATGAAAAATATCAACTATGATAGTTTTATACACATAAAATGAATATTGTTGCATTGACACATTGACAGAAGGATGTATATCAGCTGCATTCAGATAAATATTTTGTTGTTTTTCAGTCATAAATATCAAACTTTGACAGCAGAACAGTGACATTGATCTTTGAATATGCTACAACCTCTAGTTTTTATCCATATTTATCCATGTTCATATTTTTTCCATATTTTCTCCACATTTCTAATATTTTCTCCATATTTCTTAATATTTTCTCAATTTTTCTTGATATTTTCTCCATCTTTATCCATATCTTCTCCACATTCTCCATATTTATCCATATTTTACATATTTTTTCCACGTTTGTTTATATTTTCTCCATATTTATCTATATTTTCTTCATATTTTCCCTTATTTCTTCATATTTTCTAAATTTTTCTTAATATGTTCTCAAATTTTCGTGATATTTTCTCCATCTTTCTCCATATTTTCTTCATATTTCTCCATATTTGTTTATATTTTGTCCATATTTATCTATTTTTACGGTTTTCATTCATATTTTCTTCATATTTATGTCCTCCCCACCCAGTTTGGAGGCGGTCAGTCCAAACCAGAGTTCACTGTGGATCTGAGGGGAGCGTCAGTGGACTGGGCCCCAAAAGACAAATCCAGCAAGAAGCACGTTTTAGAGGTGAAAACCCAAAATTATTCCATCTACTTCTGAACTCTGCCTTTATTTTCATACAAAATTAACTCAACTACAGACACATCAGGTCAAATAGTAAACAATTTGATCTTTACCAGGTTTTAAAATCATTTAAATACAATCCAATGTTTACAAAAACACACCACAGATGTCATACCAGCTGTAATTATTAGACAAAGATGAAACCAAAGCAGAAAAGTTTTATTTAATATTGTAATTTTCTAAGAAACAATTTTGGGTCTTGAGTAGCCATGAGCCATGATGATTAAAATATACTTTTCAATAATATTTTACATCATTAGGATGCCAGCTTTTATAGTATGAATTTTACTTAAAATGATTAATGCCACTGAAATTCTGACTGTAATTTAAAATTTCTGACTTCTCCTTTGAGAATTTTAAATTTTTCTCAGAATTTTAACCATTTCATTCTCAAAAGTTCAGTTTTTTTCTGTCAGAATTAAGTTTTTTTTTCTCATAATTTTGACTTTTTTCTCAAAATTCTGACTTTAATCTATACATTCTGACTCTAATCTCAGTTTTGACTGGAATTTCAAAAATCTGATTTTATGTTCTATTTTAATCTGCTAATTTTAACTTTTCCTCCCTCTGAGGAGGGATTTTTTTTATGCTAATTTTGACTTTTATTCCTTACAATTGAAACTTTTTATTCCAGAATTTTAACCTTTTAATCTCAGAATACTGACTTTAATGTAAATGTAAAACTTTATGAGATTAAAGTTTTATTTTTTTTCTGTGGCCCTACTCCTTTTCTGTCTACTCAGGACACTTTTACTATTTCACAAAAGTATTTATTATTTGTAAAAAGAAAAAATTGAGGAAAAAAGAAAGTTTTAAAACTGGTTCAGATAAAAACAAACATTAAGATATTTATAGGTAAATCAGACGTTTTGTAGTGTTACAGAAAAGGATCTTATGTTAGGAGTGTTTTTTAAAGTTGATTTATAAAATTAACAAACTTTTTCCTGTTTTTTTGTCTGCTGCCTGCAGCTGAAGATCCGTCAGGGCACGGAGCTGCTGCTCTGGTCTGAAAACGACACCGTGGTGAACGAGTGGCTCAGAGCTCTGCAGGAAGCCATCAGCACACATGTGAGTGTTTGACCCCGCCGCTGCACCGTCCGTCTGCTTCACTCACAAATAAGATGGCCGCAGCCGAACGAGTGACACAAAAAGAGGAAGAGTTTGAGATTGTAGATGGATGATAAGAGGAACAAATGGAAACGATTTGGTTCCTGCTGCGAACTGAACTTTATTAGAACAGAGAATTCAGACTCTGCACTGCACTAGACCAAGTAATTTTGGTCTAGTTTCTAGTGCATATATCTTGGTGCATTTTAAATAAGATAAAACTAACTTACAAGTAACTTTTCAGCATTATAAAGAAACTTGTTTAAGTCTATAATTCCACTCAGTGGCAGATTGTTTCACTTATAAAAATATCTTGTTTTAAGTGAATTAATCTGCCAGTGGATCTTTTTCATCCATATTGAGACCTTTTTGACTTAAAACAAGCTGCTTTATCTTGCTAAAAAGTTACTTGCAAATTAGTTTTGTCTTAATTCAAGTGTGCTAAGATTCGAATCGTGTCAAGCAATTTGATTCTGATTTTTAGAGTTACAATTCAATTCAGAAGCAATTTTTAATGGAGAAACCAATTTTTCCTGTTCAAACGGTTTTGAGATTCTGTTTACAGACAGTGTAAACAAACATTTATTTAATTCATGCTGGATCAAATTCCATCAGTTTATATTTAAACATAAATATGTGCATAAAATACTGTAACTTAAATTGCCGGTGTAGCTGCCTGTTTTTTCCTATAAATAAATAAATTAAAAAATACTTCCTAAATATTGCTGAAAAGTTACTTGTAGTTTAGTTTTGTCATATTTCAAGTGTACTAAGATTTTCACTAGAACAAGTCCAAAAATACTTGGAAGATTTTCTGTTTTTGCAGTGCAATTAGTTAAATAAAACAACATATTTTACCATCTACTTACAAACTAAAACCCTCAAAAATGATTGTTGAAATGAAACAAAAAACATCTTTAAACAACCCGAGCGTAAACTTCCTGATTTCCTGTTGAGAGAAGCCAAAGAGCAAACAGTTGGACCTGTACAGCCCCTCGTATCTTATTTCCTCCTTCGTGTTTCAGGCCTGGGAGTCCGACGAGGCCATCGAGGAGGACATGCCCGAGTCGCCCGGCGCCGAGAAACCCGATAAGGACAAAGACCAAAGACCCCCCAAGAAAGACAAAGGTCAGGGTAAGAGTTAAAGCTTAATGCGTCTGAAAGTGAAAATTTAACATTTCTGTTTGATTCCTCTGCCTTATTGGACCGTAAACAAGCTATAAAGGAAAAGAAATGAAAGAGCAAAGTCCAAAAACTTTATGAAGCTGGAGCACGTGCTTTATCAGTTTCAGTCTGAGGAAAACATTGAGACATGGCGACCAAAGTGCCGAGGCGAGCGGTGAGTAACGGCATCTTCTCCCATTTCTCCTCCTCAGTCATGAAGCCGCCGGCCAGCGTTGAGGCCACCGACACCAAGAAGACCCGACACAAGCTGAAGAAGCTGCTGAGCCGCCGGCCCACCATACAGACCGTCAGGGACAAGGGATACATCAAAGGTCACCAGTCCTTCACTGTTTGGGCCGTTTTATCCATTACATGTTAAATCTACTTCCTGTTTAATCATCAAGCTGCTTTATTAAGAGATCCATCATGAAAAATCAAAGCATCAACAATACAACTTTTTTCTCTCTTTCTAATTTGGCTGAAAAAAATATTTAAGGACAATGCTACTTTGTGTTTTCTTATGATTTTTCTATGTTTTTGGTGGCAAATTGTGACTTTTTTGGTGTTTTCAACACTGAAAACTCTTTAGCTGCGCAGACATTTCCATTTAAAAACTACATTCAAAACATTAGATTTTACAAAACTACAATATATAAAATAAGGGATCTGTTTGCTAAAGCTGCTTAAATGAAGACAGTCTTCTCACAGTTGAGACAAAAGTACAAATAATTTAATTCAAAACTGTTCCTACTGGTTCTAATTTAAACATATTTATGATATCTAAATAAATGCATCTTAGCATCCACACACTCTTTGTTATGGAGAAGGATTAGGGACAGTAGTAAAAAAAAAAACAAATGACGACTTTAATTTCAGATTGTGACTTTTTTCTTAAAATTAGGACTTTAATCTCAAAATTATTACGTTTTTCCCTCAGAATTATGACTTTAATCTCCTAATTATGACTTTAAGTACAACTGTCAATATATCTGCAAGTACAGTCTTACAAATTCATACTACTGCAGCAAATTCCTTAAAGTTATAGGATGTAAAATTATGCAAAGACAGAGATCCATTTAAATAAATCACTGAAAGCTCCCGATCAATTTACATTTATATCCAAGATGAGTGGATTTAAAACCCAAATGCTTAAAAAACATTTTCGGCTGACGGTTTTTGCATAAAAGTAGAGAAGTGACCCGTTTCCTGTCATTTGTTTCTTCAGATCAGGTTTTTGGCTGCAGTCTGTCCAGCTTGTGTCAGCAGGAAAACACCACGGTGCCGAACTTCGTCAGGATGTGCATCGATCACGTGGAGAGCAACGGTGAGTGTCGAGGTGGATCGAATCTGGCTGCTGTTTACCTGCAGCTTGTTTCCTGATGAGCTTCAGAAAAGTCACTGACCCATTTTTTCGTGTTTGGTTCCTCCGCAGGTCTGTATGTAGACGGGCTGTATAGAGTTAGCGGGAATCTGGCGATCATACAGAAGCTACGATTTGCTGTCTGTCATGGTGAGTTGCTGTGAAACACTTTATTTGTCCTGTTAGATGTTAAACACTGCAAGTCAAGTTTCTAGTGCAAATATCGTAGTTCACTTTAAATAAGATCAAATTAACTAACAAGTAACTTGTCAGCAAGATAAAGGAGCTTGTTTTAAGTCAGTACTTCCTTAATATTGATTTTAAAAAAAAGTTCTAGTTCCTCTTAATTTACATTCAACAGTCACTGCGCCGTTACCTAGCAACCCCAGCCAAGCCCAGCCCGTTACTTAGCAACCCAGTTCTAGTTCCACTGGCAGTTTGTTTGACTTACAACATGGAAGAAATGTCTTGTTATAACTGAAATAATCTGCCAGTGGAACTGGTCATTTTTTAAACAATATTAAGAAATTATTTACTCAAAAGAAGCTTATCCATATAATCCATATATACAAACAGCTCTGGAGAAAATGAAGAGCCCAGTGCACTGAACCCCATTGAAAACCTAGTGGTTATTCCACCAAATATTGATTTCTTAACTCTTCCTGAGTGAAAACATTAGTATTGTTATTTCTAAATGAATATGTACTTGTTTTCTTTGCATTATTTGAGGTCTGAAAGCACTGCATTTATTTCATTATTTTGACCATTTCTTATTTAAATACATACAAAATTTTTGCTTGGAATTTTGGAGACATGTTGTCAGTAGTTCATAGAATAAAAGAACAATGCTCATTTTACTCAAACATAGACCTATAAAACGTAAAATCTGAGAAATTTATAACTTTAAAAGGTCTCTTAATTTTTTCCAGAACTGTATTGCTGAAATGTTTTAACTTATTTCAAATGTAGGATATTTGCACTAAAAACTAGACCAAAAAATACTTGTTTTGGTAGCAAAGGAGGCTCTGAAAAGTGTTAATTTTTTTCCAGATGAGAAGTTGAGCCTCTCGGACTCGAAGTGGGAGGACATCCATGTGACGACCGGAGCTCTGAAGATGTTCTTCAGGGAGCTGCCCGAGCCGCTCTTCACCTACGCTCTGTTCCACGACTTCGTCAGCGCCATCAGTACGTGTCACACAGTTACACTGCAAAAACACACAATCTTACTGAGTATTTTTGACTAGTTTCTAGTTCGAATATCTTTGTACACTCCAAATCAGACAAAACTAACTTACAAATAACTTTTCAGCAAGAAATAAAAGCTTGTTTAAAGGTGATAATTCCCTAACTTTGATGAAAATATGCTAGTTTCAATGGTAGATCACTTAACTTATAACTTTGGGAAATGTCTTATTGTAAGTGAATTAATCTGCCAGTGGAACTAGTTTATTAATATCAATATTAAGGACATACCGACTTGAAACAAGCACCTATCTTTGGCTAAAGAGTTACTTGTCAGTTAGTTTTGTCTTATTTCAAGTGTAATACAAAACGTAAGATTTGCACTAGAAACTAGACCAAAATGTTTGGCAAGATTTTCTGGTTTTGATATGAATATCAGTAAATTGTATTATACAATAGTGAATTGGAGCTCTTTTTTTATTATTATTATATTTGTATTGTTTTTATCTCCAAAGGGTGGTGCTGGAAAAATGTGAAAACTTCCATTGGACATGTTTGCATCTTACTGCTGTAAATGTGTCATTCCTCTGTTGTTAAATGAGTTTTGTCTTCATGTTTTAGACATGTTTGTACTGTATGAGTGAGAGAAAGTCATCAGAAACATTTTGTTTGTGCTGCAACCAGAATAACTCTGCGGTGGATCCAGGTTTTGATGTTTTTCTTGTTCTGCAGAAATCTCAGACTGCAGGCAGCGGGTGCAGGCCATCAAAGAGCTGGTGCGGCAGCTGCCCAGGCCCAACCACGACACCATGGAGGCTCTCTTCAAACACCTCAGGAAGTAAGAAAGTCACACGTTTTACAGCTTATTCTTGCTTTATTACCCCACAGCAACAAATGGATGAAAGAATGTGGAAAGACTTCATAAATTGGATCTTATTTGATAAAGTCGTACATCTGCAGTGATGAGGAGACGACATTTTTGATTAGCATGTGAATAAAGTTCAGAGTTTGATTCTGGTATGAAAACAGAGAAAATATTTGTTTTTCCAAATGTAATTCAGTATTTTCTTTCTCTGAATGCTGCATCATTTTTTGATCTTCCTTGTTCACATCCTTCAGTCCTTCCTTCCATTTGTCCTTTATTTTTTCTTTATTTCCTTCATTGTGTTCTTCTCTCCTCGTTTTCCTTCACTCTGTCATTTTTCTTCCAGCCTTTTTCCCACTTTAGTTGTTTTCCAATCTGCCTAGATTCCTTTCCTTTCCTATACCTTTCATTCCTTCTTTTGTGCTTGTTCCCTTATTGTGTCCTTCCTCATTTAATATTTCTTTCCATCATTTTTGTATTTCCTTCCTCCCGCTTCCTTCCATCCTAACCTGTTTTCCTTCCTTCTGTCTTTCCATTTTTCCTTGTACCCGGTTTCGTTCTTCCTATCTTTCCTTTCAGATTAGAAACAGAAACTGGAAGGTTAGAGATTTAAAGCTTTCTATGTGTTGAAATCTTCTATGAATTCACATTTTTATTTTAATTTTCCATTGTTAAACAATCACGAGACTTTTTGAAACACAACTTTAGAAACTCTGGAGGCCGAATGTGTCAGAACCCTGAAGTTATCATTATATGCATTATATGAACCACTAATAAAAGTTCTGTCTCCACGTTTCTTCTCGTTTTCTTTCCCAGAGTGATCGATCATGGTGAGGAAAACCGTATGACCACTCAGAGTGTGGCCATCGTCTTCGGTCCCACGCTGCTGCGGCCCGAAACGGAGACCCTGAACATGGCTTTCAACATGGTTTACCAGAACCAGATAGTGGAGCTCATATTGCTGGAGTATGAGAACATTTTTTGCAGGTAGACGCCAGAATCGTTTCTCCTAATGCACAGCTCTTCCCAACCCGGCGTCGCTGCTCACTGCAAAACATCGCAGAGCGACCAACCGACTGACCGCATTCCTCCAGAGAAACGACCAAATAAACTTTTAACTCCTTGCACTTTTCAGTATCTCACTTTGTCCTGCAGCTGCATTTGTGCCACTTCACTGCGTAGGCGACGTCGTCCTAGTCCCGACACTGGATTTCTTCTTAATGTGCAACAAGCTGCACAGGCTGAGCGTAAAAGGAGGAAGCAGCTTAAGTTGACTGTACTACAGATGAGGCGTCAGTATTGGAGATGTACGATGCTGAATGGGATCTGTACGCGCTGCGCTGTAAATCTCATCGCTTATAGTCACTCCTGTCATGAATCAAAACCAGACGGTGGTTTCACCTCAGCTTGGCTTTAGATGTTTATAAAATTAAGCAGAAGTAAACCAGAAAGTGATGGAGTGGGGAGAACATTTTTTGGCTGTTTTTATTGTATTTTTTTTTTTATTATTATTTTTGAATGTTTTCTGCCTCCTTTATTTCCCCCTGAATGTGCTTCTCTTTATGCTCCTGAGAAACAGAAAAAAAGAATGTTCTCTGTATTAAATCTGTTAGAACAAATCATCTCACACTACAAAAACACAAATTCTAAACTATTTTTGTCTACTTTCTTTTGCAAATCTCTTAGTACACTTAAAATAAGACAAAACTAACTTTCCAGTAACTTTTTGCAAAGATATAGAATCTTGTTTTAAGTAAATAAAACAAAAAAAAAAAACTGGCACATTATTTCTCTTATGACATATAAATGTATTATAACTGAAATAATCTGCCAATGGAACCAGTACTTTTTTTTTTAATATTAAGGAATTATTTACCTGAAAAGTTGTTAAAAAATTAATTGTAAGTTAGTTTTGTCTTACTGCGCTGAAATCTAGACAAAAACACTTTTTTGTGTTTTGCAGTGCACGGCCTAAGCTTAAAACAAGGGTACTCATCTGCTTCTTTAATACTTAGTAGACTAAAATATTTCAGCCTCTGAACACTGTGCAGTGTTTATGTGTGTATGTGAACAAGGGGTGGATGGATAGAGTGGAGATTGAATGGACTTACTGACAATAAATTGTACAAATAGTAAATGTAAGTTTGTATGCTTTGAGTGTTTATAACGTGGAGAGGAAGAAATCACTGTATAGTGGTTCGAGTTGGAGCAACAGATGTGAGGGATGAGTCCATAAACTGGGAATGATGGTTTACATGTGAGTCAGTGACTGTTGGCTGCATCAAACTGGAATAAATACCTCTAAGAAGAGATGTCACGTTGTAGGTTTGTGTTTTCTTAATGCTTGCATTCACACCAGCCCTGTTTAAGCCACTTTAATCCAACTCTAGTTTGTTTGTCTAGATGGACTGGTTCATTTGGCAAGGTGTGAATTCACATTTAAACTCTGGTCCGCCTAAAAACTGAGGTTTCGGTTCTGTTGAAGTGAACTCTGGTGCGGTTGGAATGCATGTGTGAATGTCAAGCGGACTGGATACCTCTTCAAAAGCAGGAAGCAAACTACAGCGCAAAGCATTCTGGGTAAATACAATCAAAACAAACCAGGCTAGGGCTAGCTAGCGGGAAAAATGGCTTATGACAAAAGAAAAATCCTCAAGCGCTAAAGCATAATTAGCTTTATGCTTATAATTTATTAATTATTAGCAAAACTAAGAAAAACATTTCCAAGTTTTTATATGTCATGCAGAACACCAGTTCTTTAATGTTAAAACTGAGTGGACATAGAACCCGGGCACGAAACAGGTTGCACATCCTCCAATCAGTAGCGGAGTTGGCTGTTACCCAGCAACAAAACAACCAATCACAGCAAACCCATCGTTCGCTATCTCTCTTCCAACATTTACGGTTGAGGAAGCCGACAGTTGGTTATTTCGGCCTTGTAAAAACTTGTTAATAAAACTGTTGTTATAAAACGTAACCATAGTTTCAGGTAGTGATATAGTATTGATCAGTGTTTTAGTTTAATAATGTTCCAAGGTTCAAAATTAACCGGCAAATATAAGATTCAGAAGGGCTAAGCTAACTTAGCTAAGCTAATTAGCAGTTGTGGGTGAGCTACAATCTTCTCAGCAACTCTAGTTATACCAAAGAAGAAGGTGAGTGTTTCATTTAATTTAATAGTAATAGCAATACAATATGTTACAATTTTATTAATATTACCAACACATTCTTCTTCATCCGGTTTCTAACAACAGAAAACTGAAGCCATCCTTTTTAGAAAGCCATTTGTATCAGACATGGTTATACACCTGAATGGATAAATCGAGTAAATATAGTTCCCAGTGATTAACTGACCTCCTATAATCAATCAGTTAATTAGAATTACAGTTTTCAGCCTCTCTGAAAGTAAATTGTCATTACGCAACTTAAAATAACATTTGTTGACATATATATGTGCTTAAACAAAACATTTAAATATATTCCAGTGTGACAGAAGTGCGCTTAGTAAGTACATGTTTTGCATCAGTTGTAAATATTTAATATGAAAATATTCCCAGATAACATAGCTTTATTATCAGTGTTTTCTTTTTTCTACATTTTCTATCAGCATTTGCACTATAAATATATAAACCCACCATGTTAATAAATCAAAAATATATTTAAGACTATACCTGGGATTGATTTATGTTTTGAATTTAACTTTTTTTTAAGTGTGGTAAAAGAGTAGATAGTAATATTGAATTTTACATTAACTAGTTCTGTCTTTTTACTCACTTTGGTGCAATGTTCTGAAGGTTAAACTCACAAGTAGATTCAATACCAGTTTCTGTTTTTTTAAAAAAGCACATCACAGGCATCAAACCATGGAAGAAATGTAGCTCATGGATTTTAATGAAATCTTTGATGTCGGGTCAGTGTTAAACCGTGATAATACATCCTTTTATCTGTGAATACAAAGCGTTTTCAGAAGGCTAAGGACTTTCTTCTTTATTCAGCTGTGCAAATGTCTTCTGTGTTGTAGAAATTTTCAACATTTCACTGCAGCTTTTATGTGGCCTCTAGCTTCACATCTGACTGCTCAATTCCACAGAAAAGAAATTTCTGCTCTTCACAAAATGCACATGAAATGTAATCACAGAAAATGTGCATCAACTATATAATTTAAACTCTCCAGAAACAGGAGCTATGAAAGAGAGGTATCTACTCAACGTAAAAGCTGAGGTCACACCCTCCTTCCAGAGAGTTCAGAGGAGCAGACATGTGTGAAATTACGTGCAGCGGTCACATGAAGTCAGGCTTCTCAACAGCAAAGGGCAGCTGATATGATGTGGAGAGTAGCATTGAACATTAAAAAGCACTGCATGTCAGACTCCGCTTCAGACAGATTGAATTGACACTTTTTGTTCCAAAAAGGTTCCAACCTTTTATTTACACTTTTGTTCTCTGGTGCCAGTTAGCTAGAAAGTTGTTTTTCCTCTTTAAAGCTGCAGTAGTTCTACAAAAATTATTCTTTTGTAATGCATTTGTTAAAATTATCACTTTGTCCTGACACTATAACATTAGACTAGGGCTGGACTACCCTAAGCTACCCCACTCTAGGCGACATTTCCCGTATTCTCAAACCCAAAGCTTGACAGGTGTGGGGCAAGGTGAGAGTTCATCTATTAAACTGACTGAAAATTTATATATAAACTAAAAGCTGGAGCATAGACATTTTTTATAAGCGTATTTGTGAGCCTGCCTCTTTATTGTTAAATTGAATGTAATTTCAGATTTTTGTATTACTTCAGGTTAACTTAGAAAGTGAGCTATTATTGTTACAAGCTAGTTTTCTAAACTACAAAAATGTAACTGTTAGAAATGCTCAAAAATGAAAAATTGGACTGATATTGATATCAGATAGTGTAACACCGATGTTATGCCAGATTTACCAATATTTTATTTTATCATTTTTTAATCCGATTACTCGATTAATTGTAAGATTACTCGATTACTAAAATATTTGTTTACAACAGGCCTACTAGAAACTAGAGTAAAAATACTCGGTAATATTTTGTTTTTAGAGTTTGTAGTTGAATATTGTATAATGCAGTGTGTGCTTAGAAAAATGGGTAAAGAACAAAGTGGAATGTTAAAATTCAACAAATATCTAATACAGAATATTTTCCCAACTGTAAGGAAATATTCAGGCCACTTTAAAATGAAGGAATATTAAAGTTTGGGAAAATATCTTTTATTTAATGAGCGGAAAAGTCGTGTGTTTTGGACATCGAGGTTGATCTCTTTTGTCTCAAGGTCTACATGGACTTCTTTTTTCCCATTAACAGAGTTGTGCTGAGCATGCAGGCTCTTTTAAGCTCTGCCCTACTTTAAACTGTTCCAGTTACAGAGTCACATCTGCAAAGAAGAGGTCACACGGCTACTTTTCCCTCAGTGTCGCTCTGCTGACTGAATACAGATTTACAGAGTTTGGGACGTCATTGGAGAAGCGAAGGACTTTCTCTGCACTATAATCACAGAATGGTGTTATACAGATGAAAAGGTCCTTTTATGTAAATGTATTCATCATTTCCATTTATTGCAAGTAAATCTGCAAAGACTACATTATCAACATAATATTAGGAATTCCAGTTTTATGGAGTATTGTGATTAATTTTAGCTCATTTTAAGAGAAATAATCACAAATATTCTTCAATTAATTCAACAAACAAATGAGTTAATAGTTGAAGTTTAGACTTCAAACTTTTCTGTGCCGCAGCATTAGCCTGTTTGCAAACCAGGAGATAATTCTACAAAATATGTAAAGAAACATAAACTTTTAAGAAATTTTTCTCACTTTTATTCTTTATTCTCAATAATTGTTACATTCGTTTACATAAAAGCTGCCTCATTCTAGGCCTGTTGCGATTACAAATTTTGCAGGACAATAACTTGTCCCAGAAGGTTTTGCAATAAACAATAAATTTGTTGTTTTGAGGTAATTTTCAAGTAATATAGTAGTAATAATAATAATGCAAGAACATATTCTTAAAGATCAATAAACTTTAAATACTATCGGTCATTTAGCACTGAAATTGGAAGACATTTTAAATATCCAAAAATCAAAAACAATAAATGAAGTCTCTGTTAACAAAATCGTTCTTTAAAAAATGGATATTTGAGACCAAAGCGCCAGACTAAAGACTTTTATCATCCAGGTTTTGGTAGAAAGAGAGAAAAAAGAAAAATGATAAATCATGCAAATGGGAATGATTGAGCTCATTTTAATTCATCATGAGTTTAATTGATTAATTAATTGCTTATTGCGACGGGGTAATCACAATGTCATGCAACATATTTATACTGCATAGTCTGATACGCAGTTTAAAGAGAAAAATGATAAATCGTGCAAATAGAAATTATTGATCTTGTTTTAATTTATCATGCAATTAATTGATTTATTGATTATTGAGAACCTCATACCTTCTGATTTTAGTTAGCCATGTTACATTTGCTTGGGAAGCAAAACAGCTTGATAAATTTGACTGGAAGCCAATCAGAAAGTGGAGGATGGCAAATAACATTTTAATAAATTAGTTTAATTTATATTTTATAATAATGATTGAAAAATATGTTCGATTTAAAAAAAAATTAAAATATTGATTCCTTTGTGGTTAAAAATGTATTGGATAATTTTTTTCCCCATCTTCCTTGATGTTTTCTGAGGCGCCCTCTGGTGGCACCCCAGGGTCCGCGGCAACAACTTTGAAAAACACTGGCTTAGAAGATTGCAACAGAGAAAACTTTAAGGATGCAAACTCGGTTCTGAAGAACTTAATCCACGATTTGACCTTGCAGAGTGTCCTGCAAGTTATATTTAGCTAAATTTTGAACATTGTTATAAACACTCGTCAACTCGGACTGTTCAGAATGAGCAGATTGTGTGCCGTCTTTGAAATTAGATAGCGACAGTTCCTATTGGTCGTCCACAGAGACGCCTCAGGCCCGGCGTCAGCCTCCATCAGTGGGGAGCATCATTAACCGGCTCTCTGAGGAGCTGCTTCCCTCCCAGCATCCGCTCCGCTTCACCCTCAGCGCTTTGTGGCCTTCGCTGATAAAGCCGGGCTAATATCTGTTCAGTTGCTGAGTGCAAATGAATGATAAACACAAGCTGAACCGCCGTTCGCTTCCTCACAACAGGAACGGGGATGCAGCTTAAAAATCCACTTAAACTCAAACCCTTTAGGATCTAATTAATCACGTCCGTCCTGTTAGAGTTAGTGCAGTAATAAAGTTTACTGTAAATGCATCTGTTCCAGAAAGTAATTTAGTCATTTGGACGTCTGCTGTTGTTTTAAATGTTCACTAAAATACATTCAGGTTAGTTAGATTATAAATTCAATGTTCAAAACTATTCATGAGCCAGAAATACACTGCAAAACACAAAATGTTACCAAGTAATTATTGTCTAGTTTCAATTGCAAATATCTTAGTTCACTTTAAATAAGACATAACTAACTTAAAAGTAATTTTTCAACAAGATATAGGAGCTTGTTTTAATTAAATAATTCTTTGATATTAATAAAAGAAAAAGTCATTGTTCCATTGGTAGATTATTTCACTTATAGCAAAAACAACTCTCCCATGTTATAAATGAAATAATTTGTCATTGGAACGAGGCCTGCCACAATAAGCAATAAATCAATTAATTGCATGATCAATTAAAAGGAGATTGATCATTTCTGTTTGCTTTATTTATAGTTTTTCTCTTTTCTCTACCAAAAACTGGATGTTTTGGTCTCAACTAGTGCCTTGTTTTAAGTTCAATTTTGTTAATGAGAATTCAAAATGTTTCTGTTGTTTTGTTTATTTATTTTGGATATGTAAAATGTCTTCCGGTGTTAAATGTTTGTTAGAAATTAAAGTTTATTGATCTTTGAGAATGTATTCTCACATCATTATGCCGTGAGCATTATTGAAAATGGTTTCAAAACAACAATATTATCAATTATTACAATAACGTCTGGGGCAATTTATCATCCAGCAAAATTTTGTAATGTCATATTCATTCACACATTTCAGAAGCTAATGAAACTGATTCTATCTGTGGGATAACTCTGCAGCTCTACTATTTAGATAATGATGCATAGTGATTTCTGCTGCCAGTGTTTATATATGATGGCAATAAGAATACTGACAATAGGTCATCCACATATCTGCAGATGCAGGTCGACATGACTCATTTGCTATTTTGAACTGCAAAATATCAGGAAAATATGTAATCTCTGCTGCTAAAACTGTCCAGCTACATTTCATTTCTGTTATCTACGCTCTATTGAAAACAACCTTTGACATCATCTACCGTGTGTGCATTCATATGTTAAAAAGAGTTATTATTGTCCTTTTAAACAGCTAACTGAGGGTTTGACCAGCTGATGGTTGGAGTGACCTGAAGATCCAACGGCGGAGGAAGAGTGTGAAATCAACTGTTTACGGTACTTTACTGAAATTCAACACATAAAATCCAACAAGTGCCCCTCAGGGTCTTTTTTTTTTATTTTTTTTTACCACATTTGCAAAGTAAATATGTTTTTCTTTTGATATTTAAATGCAGCACATGTGTGCAGCCTTTCATGATGATTATAGTGCCTGTGCAGCCTAACAGGCGGGTTGCTTACTGAATGAAACCCATGGAGAGAAGTCTGGCTTTACATGCAGCCCAGCCACCCATCTGTACTCTGATTTGACTTATTGAATTTACCTTGAAGGTCTGTCAACTGCAGAGTTTGTGCAAACCAAACATTTTCACTACTCAGTGAGGGCCGTGCATCCTTAAAGTGTCTTAAATTTATTTTTAAAAACTAAGTTGGCCTTTAATATGTTAAATATGTTAATCACAAGTCTTAAATTTAGTCTTGACAGCTATTTAAGCTTAAATATTTTATTTATTTTAAATGTTTTGTCATTCGCACTCAATCTTCTTCACTGAGGTTGAGGCTACCGCTAATTAGCTAACCTCTGCTAGCTAGCCAGCTTTTTTGCATGTATCATGGATAAGTGCAAATTTTCTCCCCAGCTGCCTGGATGAGGTCCATACATTTTTGTGGAGATTTATTGTTCAGGTTTTAATACTTTTAAAGTTGAGTTGGTAAAATCGGCAGAAACTCCATCTGTTTACATTTATAAAAATACCTGAAAATCATCCGCCATTTTGAAAGCTTAAAACAAAACATTAACTTTTTAATGACACAATTCACAAGAACACTGGTGCATAACATACTGCCTGTTTGCTGGTTTTAGGTCCTACAACAGAATTTCAGTAAGGTTTGGTCTGGACTTTGACTAGACCGTGTAACACCTTCTTTACTTTTCCAGCCAGTTTGTTGTAGATTTAACATTTGCTGCAGAGTTGGGATCATTGTCTTGTTAAAGTGTAACTAACCTCTCTGTTAAAGCATCGCTCCGCCCCCAGACACATTTTGCACAATTCCATCAAAGTAGTCGAAGCCAAGAAACTCTGGTGGGCGTGGCCAAGTGTGGGGATGAGTGGGTGGGTTTTAGTGGGGCTTTGGACAGGATGAAGGAAGCCCTGTTGCCAACTTATTGAAGATTTTTCTATATTTAACAACTTTTCATACCCATTGAGCGATTTTTTTTTTCTCAAAAAGCGACTGGCGACAATTTTAAAAAGCTGCAAACCTTCTTGCTGTAAAACGATCCTTCAAACTTCAGACTGTTTGGAAATGATCTGACAACGCTTTTAAAAATTCACGGGCATCAACCTTTGCTTTTCTAAGTTCACTTCTGATGTCTTTCTGCCTTGACGTTGTGTTCGCCGTACATCAAGCTGCCAGACCTCCTGCATTTTACAGAGGCAAACCACCGCAGATCTGAATATCAAGGCTCTCCGTTAGCAGTTGTTTCCACAAGGCTTTGAGCTTTATCGGTTTCTGCAAACTGTGTGGGGATCTCTTTATAGATTGACCTGAGTGGCAGCAGCTCCAGGTTGTTAGCAATCCGTCTCTGTCTCCTGCTGGTTGGCAGAGATTGCACACAATCAGCCTTTCAGAAGAAAAAAACTGCGAAACATCGGGGTAGAGCCTCTCAAAAACATTATGAATTTCCGCTGTGTGTTTAATTCCTGTACAGGGCTAACTCTTGTCTGTCAGAATGAGCTGAAAACTCATCAAAAGTGTATTTCCCCCTTTTCCACCTGGATTTATCTCCCTGTTATCTGTTGCATAAATATGCTGTGCTCCGAGTTGATGCTTTAAAAGAATCACAAGGTTGTTTTTGTTTTTTATTGTTGCTTTTTTGGAAATAGGAGTTAGAAGTTTATGAAAGTCTTGCAACAAATCAGTTTCAGGAGGATTTTATTTAGTTAAATTTGCATACTTCAGAGCTGCTGTGAGTTGAAATACTTTGGAATAAGAAATAGTGGGGAGAGTTAAACTTTTGGTTTTTATTTTTATATAGATTTTTAATTTCATTCATCATCATATACTTAAAAATTGTTAACCTCCAAAAAAAAACTACCTGCAGGCTCTCTTTGTGTCAAATTACATGCAGGTTAATTTCATATGCATCAAAAATGTTATTTATTTCAGCAATTTAGTGCAAAAAGTGAAACTAATATGTAATGTGTTTATATTTGTTTTTATGAGTTTATTGAACTTGTAACTTGCCTGATAGCAGAATTTGATGGAGTTGAAGGATTTACTCTGCCAAATTAACATTTTTGAAGTTAATTGATATTTTAAAGATACAGCTTAATTCTAAGCAGGTTTGGTGATTTTAATGCTTAACAAGCTAAAAAGTGTGTAATTATCTCTCCTTTAACAGGATTATTTCATAAGAAACCCAACACCATATTTCTCTGCACGTTGTTCCTCCGTTATTGAGTCAGTTTTCTCTTCAGACAAAGCCCATAATTGCTAAACGATCCGGCTTTACCAGAGCAAAAACGACGAGGTTCATGTTTCCTAACCATTTGACTCCCTTGTTTGGTATTTCTCTCTGCTCGGAGCAAAGGTTCCAGTTTTCTTTTTGGCATTTTGGTTTGTTGACTGACAGCAGAATGGCAATGTTGCAAAGTTAATGAGATTTATCCTCAAAGGCCAGTTTGCTGATCCACAGCGATGCTGTGACATTTCTCCCACTGTTGATTGATCGATAAGTGGTCACACCGTTCTCACAGGACAAACACTGAAAACAAAACTCAAACTCCAGAAGATTTTACTCCTGTGAAAGGAAACAAAGAGCGACAATAGAAATGGAGAGTACCAGAGCATGTTGTTTTGTTCTTATGCCTCCACACACATGTAGATTTTATAACTTCTGGGAGGCGTTAGAGTGTCTTGCTTTTCAAATTATTATCCCGTCAAAGAGGAAAAGTAGACCTGTGATCTTATTCTGCAGTGGTAGGAGAGTTTTGCTTAATTTGGTATCTTTGAGCTTCTTCAGAGTCATTTCACAACAAAGTTTTCTGTTTTGAAATGGACACAAATGTTGAAACTAGGGCTGGACGATACGATGTTATACCACAATAACTCTTTTCTATCATTCGATATCGACATATATCATGATTAGGCCAATTGGGCTGGTATAAGAAATTTAGGTAAAAATATCACAGTATATGATTGCAGTTTTAAGATGTGTTAATTTCTTTAGCATGCTTTGATGTGAATGCACATGTAAACCTTTCGCAATAACAAATTTTGCTTGTCAATAAATTGTCTCAGAAGTTATTTCAATAAATTATAATATTGTTGTTTGAAAACCATTTTATAATACAAGAACCCATTCTCAAATATTAATAAGCTTTAAATTTTAATGAACATTTAACATTGGAGCTGAAAGACATTTTAAATATCCAAAATAAACAAACAAAATGACAGAAACAACAAATAAAATGAATTAGTCTAAAGAAAAGTCATTCTTCAAAAAAAAAGGGAAAGTTGAGACCAAAACACCAGACTGTTATTGAGCTTAATTTATTGTTTATTGCAACAGGTTGATCTTCACCCGTTAACCTTTTCTTGCCAGAGCCTCCGCACAACTTTTTCATACCTTGAAACCAGTATAAATATATATTATAAACATCGAGAAAGATTACAGCACTGAGGATTCAACAGCTAACAATAGAAACCATATTATCAGTGTCTGCTGGCCGAGGTAGTGATACAGATCAGTGCTGAAAAGTATATTCAGCTGTGTGTGTGTGTGTGTGTGTTAGGCATTAATCCAGACAGTTTCTCCAGCATGCCTCAGGCTGCAGCTGTCTCCATCAAGGACAAATCGAGGCAAATAATAGCAGATTAGCATAAAGCGTCAGGAATCAGCTCTGCCGTTTGTCTCCACATTTTGCAAAAGGAGAAATATGCATTTAATGATAGAAATCACTGCTGCAAATGTTTATGAATGCTATTCAACCCTGAATAGGTTGAATAGTGTTGTGTTTTTTTCTTTGCTTATAAGAGACTGGCAGTACCTGGACCTTGATTTTTAAAACCTATGACTAAATCATGCAGCATCTGCTAACACAGCATGCTGGATTAGATCACTGAGCTTCCTGCTCCACTGGGAGAGCATCGAACGCTGTGATTTTACATGCTCTGTTAAGTTTGTCCACCCTGTCAGCTTTAAGCTTTGCTGCCTTGCCTGATTACCTCCAACAAGTTCCACTTCTTCGGTCATTTGGTGTTCCGTTGAAAAACATCTCACGCTTTGATTTTCTCTCTCATTTACATAAATGCTTCCTATTAAATCCTGTTAACATTCTGTTTGAAGTTCTACTTTGATTAAAGTGTACTTTTTTAAGTAGACTCCAAAGTCCAACGCAGAAAATCCAAGGAAATATAGATGGATCACATCTGTTTGCAGAGACAGAAGATGTTTCTGTTGTTGTCACTTAAAAGAAAATGACATTGTTCTCTGTCAGTAATCTGTGTTTGACTGAATCCTGCCAGACAAGCAACATAACACTCCTGAAAATCACCAGAGTGTGAATTCAAGCAAGGGATTCCTTTGACTGCATGTTAACAGGTTTAGCTGAGGAGACCGGGAGAGGGAGAGAAGCTTTCACTCTGAGTTATGTTAATTTGCAGAAGCTGTTTCCAGTAATCTTCTTCATTGTAGTTTGTGGTGTAATTGCTCTGCTGCTTGCTGCTGATAAACATGGGGAAGAGTCCAGTCCCCTCTGGATTCTATCAGGAAACCGTCAGGCTGAAAATGCTGGCTGCTTTAGCATCTGCACTCTGTCGCCTTTGTCTCTGCAGCAACAAGATGACGCAGCATGTAAGAAGAAGACAGAGGCATGGTGTACATTTAGGAGATCCTCAAACATTAGAACGAATGGCCTCAGATGTCAGACGACTAACAAAAAGCCATCAGGCCTCTGATGAAAAAATCTCAGAAAGAAAGGCATCAGACAAGAAGATCTCAGCAAAAACAGTGTCAGACAAAAAAGTCTCAGGAAGAAATGCATCAGATAAAAACGTCCCAGAAAGAAAGGCATCGGATTAAAAGCTTTCAGCAAAAACAGCTTCTGACAAAAAAGGTCTCAGTAAAAATGGCTTCAGAAAAAAACGTCTTCTAAGGAAAAACGGCTTTGGACGAAAAGGTCGAAGAAAGAAAGGCGCCAGATAAAACGTCTTAAGAAAGAACAACTTCAGCAAAAATGGCAAAAACGTCTTCAGACAAAAAAGTCTCTGGTCTTTTTTCCTTTTCCATTTTGTCATATCTATTATTACTTCTGGAAGAATCCAAGGTGGTAAATTCAACAAACTGATTGGTTTTATTTCTCCTGATAGAAGAGAGAAAATGTAACAGCAAAATGTGGCTTACTTACATTTTGCATAGTTTTTGATTGACAATTAAACCTATTTTTTAAGATTGTGTGAAGTTTTATTTTTCTGTCAAGTTGTGTTGATCAAAACTTTAAATTATTTCAGTAAATCATAAACACTGCAACTTTTAAGATGAAAGGGCGCAGAAACCTTCTGCAGACAGTTCAAAGGGAAGCTGGTGTGTTTTTATGAAGTGCTTTTGTAAACATATCATCAGTAAAATCATCACACCTGTGAAGCTGCTGCTAAAACTGCAGTAATTGATATCTACAAGTTTTACAGCTTCATATTTTAGGGACAAATTGTCACCCACTGAAGATCAGAGTATCAGCCTGAACCTTTAGTTGTATAAATTATATAAAGTAAAAAGAAAAAGTGACTCGTTCACTGATCGAGAGAAATAAAGAATAAAAAACTTCTTGGTGGAAAAAGTCTAAGTTATGTTAAAGTCTTTTGAAAATTATTTATTTTAATTATGGGAGACACTGCCAAACTGTATTCAGTATTTACTAAAGAGTGCTAATTTTAATTCAAATTCAAAAACACTTTGTTGATCCCAAAGGGGAAATTAAATCAGATTAGTGCATAGAAATAGAATATAAAACATTTATAAATTTCCAGTACCGGGCAGTTTTTTGTGATTCTACAATTGCGGAAATTCACGGCATTTTTTTCAACTAATGCACAATTGTGAGTATTTTCTGCAAATATAGCGAAATACATTGAGTCTAAGTGACTGCTCATACTCACCTACAGCAATTTATTGTCTGGTGACAAGCATAAGTGGAAGTAGTACTTTTTAAAGTATTAAGGAATTACTGACTTAAAGCAAGCTTCTATTTTTTGCTGAAAAGTTTCTTGCAAGTTAGTTTTATCTTATTTCAAGTGTACTAGAAACTAGACCAAAAATACTTGGTAAGATTTTGTATTTTTGCAGTGCAGTTCATGATTCTTCCTTACCCAGAACCAAGTGTTTTTTCTTGGTTTTTTCGGGAGGATGTCGATGTTTCAGGATGTTTTTTTTCCCCTGAGACCTCAGCTAAATTGACCGTTGCCTTATCGGGTGAGGACATGTACAGGAGCTGCAGTGACCAAAATACTACACAAACTACTGTGTAGTCTTTGCTATTTCCCGACATCAAAAATTCAGTGAGTGCACAGAGGTGTAAGAAGTTATTTACCAGCAAAACATAAATATAGACAAAGGATATTAAAATAATGAAGCAGCTTAGCGAGTCTCCAGACCTCAATTGTATATAAATGTGAAGGAAGGAAGTCAAAGAAATTCAATGTTTTGTAGTTTTTGTAACGTGGTGACCCGCTCGCCCTCCTGAGCTGAATTCAAACTTTGTGTCCAACTTTAAGAAACTTCCCCCTGCTGTGCTTGTAAACAAACATTTCTCCACCAAGTGCTAGGTCAAGTTTTGCTTTGGGTCAAATTCGGTTTTCACTCACGGATACGCAATCGGATATTTTTGTGAAATTAAAATGATACCGATGTTTTTTTCAAAGGGAGCAAACTTAAAAGGTCAGATATTCATTTCCCCCATTATACAAAACGCAGCAAAAAAGCTGTGAACTGTTGAACCTGAAACAGACAACATCTCCCCTGTGAAACTACTAAACCTCGCAGTCTGAATTTCTCATGCTCTGAAAAGTGATTTTCAAATAAGAGACGATGCAAAACAAAAGGAAACAAACCCACCCAAACACTTTTCTCCAACAAGGGGCAAAACTCTTGCTGTGCATAGAGTTCACTCTAAAAGCAAAAAATATATATTTATATAACTTGACTAAATACAGGTTTAAGGTTTTGCTGTTTCTTTTATTTCGTTATACGGAAGTATAGAAGGCTTTAGGGAGTTGTATGAGATGTTTGTTGTGTTGGAAATTAAGTGATTTAGGAAGTTTGTGATTGATTTGTTTTGTTCTTGTCTGCTTCAACTGAAGCCATTTTGTTTCTCAGTTGACTGGGTGATGTGGCATAAAATTTAAATCTCCTACTTTTCATATCAGATTTGGTTTCAGATTGTACTTTCTTTTTTTTTTAACTTACATTCTTTTCTAAAACTGAAATTACAAAGAAATTTTTTTTTCAGAAAGTGGCTTTTTTTTTTTCCATTATCCTTTCTGTGAGTTCTAGGGTCAGGCTACGGGAATGTTACAAGAATGTATTCATGATAATAGCAAAAAATAGATGCAATTTTACCAGAAAAACATTAAAATTATAAGAAAAAAGGTATTTTAATGAGAAAAAACCTTAGTTATCAGGATCTGACGTGAATACCTTGTTTTCTGTTGATCTTTCTTTGAAATACAAAGTAGTTTGATTGTTTCAAAGTCCTGCTACTGATAATAATTTAATGTTAAGGTGTTAAAAGATTTTCTTATCTGTAAAACTGATAGGTAGGTATAATTTCACAAGATGCTCAACTAGGTCTGTCGAAATAAGCAATAAATCAATTAATTGCATGATAAATCAAAACAAGCTCAATAATTTTCACTTGAATGATTTATCGTTTTTCTCTTTTCCTTCTTTTTTCTGCTAAAAACGGAATGACAACAAAAACAATGTCAAAAAGAAGATACATTTGTTTTGAAGGAGTCCAAGTAATTACAAATTGTAAAACCCGTTTGTCAAACAAGATGGCGGCTTTGGGCGCGCTTACATCACTTAAACTTACATCGAGAATTGGTGGAAAAATATATTTTTTTCAAAACTTAGATGTTCAAAAACCAAAAGTTTGATTAATCAATAAAAGTTGATCTATAGATCTATAGCCAGCAGTCTGCTTCACTCGGTTGTTCTAAAGGATACCCAACCTTTCTCTTCTCATTTTTCTACTATTTGCTTGAATTTTTTCATTCTTGAATGTCTGATATTAATAATCTCCTTCCATCGCTGATGCTACACACTTCATCGACATATTTATCCTAGATAATGCAGGTACACACTCGAATCTGATAGCTATCACTCTGGGAAATTATCATCAACTAATGAAGCATCTGTGTGCTGTACAATTAAACAATAAGCGACTCCACTAATGAAAGGTTTCCTGGAGTCCCAGACAAATTTGCTGTGACAGAGGCTGGCTGTCTCTAAGGACTTCTCGTTATTGGAAAACAAAACTTTTGCAAAGGTTCGAAATGTCCCAGAACAGGAAGTCCAAGGTCATTTCATCCCTGTAACAACAAAAACAACGCGAGGTGTTTGGATCCGATGGGACGGGGATTTGTTCCATGACTTGAGCCCGTTGAGGTGGACGTGTGTCCTTGGCTAGACTCCCGTTTCTTTGTCTTAGCAGGATGAACAGTGAACTCAGCTGCCGAAACTCCGACTGGATTTGCGGAGACTCTTGGGAATTAAAACTACTTTGTGTTGCTGTAGCTGTGGATTATAAGAAACTGCTCTGAATTGCAGATAGTCTTAATCTAAATTCAATGCGTTTTTTGGGAACAGTCCAGGGTTGCCTCTCAGTTTTCTGCTGCAGCAGATTAAAACAATTTGTTGCTCTGTTGAACAGAAGAAGGATGATAACTTATACAATCCTGCTTTCTGCCTAATGAAAAGAAGGCTTATGTCATTAGTTATTGCAAACTTTACATAATACATAAAATCTCAGGCTGTAACTTTCTAGGAACTTATTGCAATGCAAAGTTAAAGAAACACCAAATCTCCAACTAAAAGCCTTTTCATTTTAGTAAAAGAATAGTATCAAGTCATTTTGACTCAAGTCAGATCCCTCCAAACACTTTGAACTTCTTTTTTGTTTGTCCTATGCTAAATAAGTTGTCCAAAGTTTTCAAGAATTTCCATACTTATGTTGAAACTTTTACTTTTAGGGTTTCTTTCCTGATAGTCTCGTTGACTCGGTTGGATTGAGGACCAAAATTGCAACGTTTGCTACATTTTCAGCTGCTGTGGTTCTCTTTCACACTGGACTATGTCAAACCTGTTCCCCTCCTCGCCTGTGGTGGCGCTACACCAAGAACCACTGCAGGAAGCAACAGTAAAAGTGAGACACTGAGTGCACCCTCCTTCACAAAATGTAAACAAAAATGGAGTAGTGTCAGATTTTAGTGGTTGTAGGATTTCTCTTTAGTCTTTGGCAAAAAACCTCGAGCCATTCCTCCTGCTAGCGCTAGTTAGCACATTTGTTTTGGTTGCATTTACCCAGAGTGCCCTGCACTCTAGTCCATTTCCTCCTTTTAGAGCAGGTTTGAGTTCGCTTGACACTCACATGTGCATTCAAACCAAACCAGAGTTCACTAGATACTGACTTGAATACTGATACAATATCCACCATTTTATTCACTTATTTTGTGTTACATATTTTATTTCTCATTATTTTTGTTGGTTTTTCGACAATATTTTTGCATAAACAAAAGGAAAACAAATTATGTTGATCATTATTCATTTGTGAAAGTAGCAAACATCCAAGCGAGTGAATACTTTTTATAGAAACTGCATATCCCTGAAAGAAAGCTATATTTGGATGTAAATTTACGGGGCAGTTCCTGCAGAACCTGCACTAATGATGAGTAAAACAAAATGGACATTCAGTCCCAGTTAATTAGCACATTTTGATTGTTAGTGTAACCCAGTGAGTCTTTCAGCTGCTGCATAGCAGCACAACACAGCAAGCAAATGCCTGCAGGCAAACCCTTAGTTTAGTGAAAACATTCCAGTAATAGACTAAACAAATCTTTGCTTAAGGCTTAAATAGGCGAATCCCCATGATCCTGCAAGGTCTCCAAACACTAAGACTAAATGTACACAGTCAGTACTAAATGTTACTGGATATTTTAAAAACTGAAACCCTGCTGGGGCCTGTCATTTATAAAAAGTTTTACAATAAATACACATTGTTAGCTGCTGTTGTCTACATGCAAATGTCACTTTTTCCACTTGAAAAGAAATACCTTAAAAAATTCAAGATACTTTTCACTTACAAATTTACAAATGCAGCTTACTTTCTTCTGCATGAACAATAAGCTTGAATAACCTTGTCTAACGGCAGCATTCTGGGCTCAAAACAAAAAATAATCTAAAATGGACAATAAAAGACTTATTCAACAAATCAGCATTGGAGACCTTTGCTGAATGAGACTTTGTGTCCATGCAGCACAGGCTGAATCAGTGATTCACACTTCAGGGATGGTCGTATCTGTCTGGAAAGGCACTTTAGAAACATTCGCTGCTTTCAAGGTGACATCTTTCCCAAACATGGCTCTGCATTTTTACAAGAACAAAATGCAGAAACACATTTGGCAAATGTTACAAGTCCATGCTGAGAAAGTAGAAGGCAAGAGTAGTGGGCAGTCGTAGCCTTGATGATGTGAATCTGAATGTGGTGAGACTACTTAGACTGGGAGGTGTTTCCCTACATAATGCAATTTATGGTATTAATTGGTTCTTTAAATTCATTTTTAAATAAAACACTTGTTCTCCAAAGTTTCCAGCACTGAAATTTGTTGCTCACTGAGAACAAAAATTAAATTATTGTAATTGTTTTCTGGCTTAAAACAGACATCATTCTGGCTCTGATCTTATATCAGTTTTAATATCAATTCTATTAATTTTACTGCATCTGTTGTCCCATCTGTTTAATGAAGTCTACTGAGAAACATGGGATGGTCTCATTTTAATCTTTTTGTAGAGAAAATCTGTTTCTGACACTGTAAGGAAACCGGACTCACCACTGTTTGCCAAAGTGATCAGGACTCACAAAAAGATTAGACTTCCAAGACAAATGGATGCAGTATGTTAACCAGTTCTGTATTTTTATTTATTTTTGTCCTTCCATTGAATGTCTGAACTAGAAATCAAACATGGAGTACCAACATCTAGCTTTATCAGAACAACAATCCAGAGAAACCCTACTAATTTATAAATTATGGACTACTTATTATTATTCTTCCTAAACATGGGGGAACCAATAAACTTTTACCTTTTTGTCTTTCTTGTAAAGCACTTTTAACTGCCTTGTTGCTGAAAATGTGCTATATAAATAAAATTACCTTACCTTTAATGACTATATTTTTCTTTGTCACTTTTTAAAATGTCATCAAACAGAAAATTATGTTTGCATCATCTAAAAACACTAAAAAAGTCAAAAAGTAATTTTAGTCTAGCACTTTTCTTTTATTACACTAATAAGACAAAACTAACTCCCAAGTTTTTTTTCACCAAGATATAGAAGTTTGTGTTAAGTAAATAATTCCTTAATATTGATGAAAAAGTACTTATTCATTTGGCAGATAAATTTGCTTATAATATGTTAAAAGATTAATTTACTTACATTTTATTTAAAAAAAAATTATAATTAAAATTCTTGTAAATGAGACATTGGATCTCAACCTGTATAAATAAAAGTAAAAAATAATAATAAAAAAGACAGTATAATAATATTTTCTCAAATATAATTTATCTCGTTTTGCACCGGCTGCTAGAATGCACAAAGACTCTGAAGTTAGGAGGGCTGAGGGATTTCTCTGCTGGGATTTTCTACCTACTGGGAACATGTGTTCTACAAAATGTACAAAAACTTTAGATGAAAGCATCCGGAAAACATTTTTTTTTTTGGTTCTGTTTTCTTGTTCACTTCCAAATCTCCCATCAGGCGAGAAGAGAAAGTGGAGGAGAGACAGAAACGAGGGCAGAGAAAGAAGAATCCACTGAGGGGTACGAGCGCGAGGCAGGAGGTGGGAGAAGGAGAAAAGCAGCATGTTGAGCACAACTCTCTCATTATAAAGGTCGTTTATGGTTCTAGCCTCCAGACGCTGATTAATAACATCATTTAGATCAAAAAGCAGCTTAACTGGGGACCTGTGCATTAAAGCTGAGTACAAAATAAGGTCGTCAAGGAGAGGAAAAAGTTTTTGCAGTTAAATTCAAATTTTATCTTTAAACAGTCAGACTAGAAAAAGTCTAGATTAGTTACGTAATTAGTAAAAGCCTTTGTGAGGCTTCAGAAACTAATTGTAAAAATGTTGGATCTTTATCTTCTGTTGCAGGAAAATTAATGTTCTGTTTTAATTTCTGTATTATTCGCTTCGCTCTCTGATCTGGAAATATAAATCCTGGCTGTTTATTCAGTCCCAACTTTTCCCAATATCGTTTGTCTGATTTAATAAACCTTCTCGACTCTTTTCTCATTCAGCAGTGCACCTGGCTCAGTTTAAAATTTAATTTCTCCTCTCGGCAGCATTCATTATGTTGGTAATTGGCCTGCTTCTTTATTAGCTGACTTTGCCTGCAGCTCAGAGAGCGGAACAGAGCAGCGGCCGGCTTGTTAATAGGAGTTCAGACCGAGGGATCAGCAGACTGCTGCCGCCGCTCTGCTCGGTTCACTCATGACGTCAGAGACGTCGCTTCACAGCAGGAAACTCGTATGTCTCCGTTTGTCAGTAGTCAACCTCTTTCATACTGCGAGACTTAGCGTGACTCAGTGCTGTAATTGTTTTATCAACTTCCACGTTGGTTTGCAGGAATCGACGGCGAACACGCCTGAGGGTTCCTGCTCTGTTTACTTAGAGAATTAATGGATGGCTTCAAAACAACATGACATTAAATTATAATATACATCTTTTATGCTAAAATACCACAGTTCAGTGTGATTTAGATGTAACTTTGTTACATCTAAATCTAATATGTATTAATATGTGGAAGCTGTCTTAGTACTACTGTAAAAGCTAACATTGCTGCTCCTCCAGTTTGTAGTTCTCATGATTTTTTTAAACTTTATTTCAAACAAGTAACATTAACATATATAGAGGATCCTTAACACAATGACAAATATCACAATATTAAATATATATATATATAAAAATAAGGAATAACCTCAGACAATGACAGTGTTGGTGTTTAGGCCTTGCAGTCTTCAGATCAATAAAGTTAAAAAAACAATAAGTAAATATATACATAAATTGGTAAAATAATGTGTACTTTTTATTCTATACTATTTTCTTAACAAAAAGTGTCAACAAAACATTTAAATACATGTATTAAAGGGTCTATCACAGCAAAGGAAACTACATTATTTTGTTGCGTTGTCCTTTTTCTCAGTTGGAAAACTTCCAGTCAAAGTAGCTAAGTTTCATCAGCAGGTTCTGTTGCGTAGTTCTCATGTGACGTCACATTTCCATGAACTTTGTAACTAACAGCCATCTTGGCATTGAGTTGCTATGACAACAATAAACAATCCACAAGCTTACAACTAGTTCTCGCCTCGTTCCTGTTTAACTTATAAACAGTATAAGTGCTATAAGTGCAGGGTTTCCCCCAGCTTATTATAAGCCTGGCGGGCAAGAAACTCAGTGTCTTGCTGTAGATTTGTGGTGCATAGAAGCTGAATGCTGCTTCTCCGTGTTTGGTTCTAGTTCTAGGGATGCAGAACCAGAAGACCTGAGAGGTCTGGAAGGTTGCTATGACGACAGCAAATCTGTAATGTATTGTGGTGCTAAGCCGTTCAGTAGTTTATAAACTAACAACAGTAATTTAAAGTCTATTGTCTGAGCTACAGGACTGGAGTGAACCAAAATCCCAGTTCTAAACCAAAACACAAACACCCTGAGAAAAAAATGACGGAGTGATAACCAACAGCTCAAACTCCCAACAGATTACGACGAGTTGATGGTGAAAGTGAAGCATAAAGCAGAGGAAAAACTGCATACTGAGTTCTTAAATGCAACAACCAAAGTATTGATTGATGTTGCTTCCATTCTGTTATGGCTTTTACTTTTCAATTTCAGCTCAGAACTGTGCCTCGTCGAACAATTGGCTCAGTAGCTTTTACTGAACATGAATGAATTATTGATGGTTTTTCTGCTGTTTTGAGAACTGAACTTTACTTTTTCTGTCTTTAAAGCCTTAAAAGCTGTACGAACAGTCACCTTCAGCCGGCTGCATTAACGACGTCTTTCAAAAAGTTTCAGCAGTGACCGGTGTCAGGCCGGACCTTCCCCCTATGAAACTGCTAGCGGAGCTTTTCTTTGAAGATTTTTACTGAAATGATTTCATTAAAAAGCCGACCCTGTCCAGGTGAAAGCGCCGCCGCTGCTTTCTAATGAAACAGTCTGAGAGAGCGCAGAGTCTGCAGCGACAAGAGCTCTCCTCCTCCACTTTAACTGCATCACCGGGAGCGCGCTGCAGGCGTCCTGCTGCGCCTCTCTGACTCAGAGATCAAGCAGAAAGAAAGGAGGGAGCCACAGAAAGATTGATTCAAACCAGAGAGAAACGTGTGATTTGGCAAGTGCTGAGAAACACTTCGCTTTATATTAAAAACTCATTTCTGCCTTCACATCTCATGTGGGGGTCCCTCTTTTCTCCGCTCTCAGTTTAATGCCTCATCAGTTATCAAATCATTAATTAAGTCTCCATCAAATCTGCTCCCAAAGAGCCCATTATGTGTGGGAGTGTGACCTGCAAGCGGTTACTCCCCCCTCCTGACTTTCACATAAAGAAATTATCGTGTTGTCAGCGCTGTTATCGTCTCCTCAAGGAAAACATGTTGCCATCAAATTAACATAATTTTCTATGATTTAAATGAAAAGAAGGAACGTTTTGATTTCCTTGAATTGCCGTCACAGTTATCCACATTTTTCTCTGTTTCATGATGTGATTGTGTTGATAGATAGTGCAGTTAAAAATAACAGTTTGAAATAAATGAATACAAAAATAGATTAGAAGTGCACCGATTGCAGTTTTCCGGTCGATCGTGGATTAGCGATCTTTAAAAAGCCTGACCTACCGATTCTTTTCTCCAATAAATTCACTAGATCTAGCACCTTATCATCAATATTAAGACATTATTGAATAAAACTAATCTATTTTGCAAGTTCATTTTGTCATATTTTCAGTGTAATAAAATATTTGCATTAATGAAAAAATGCTTGTTGAGATTTTGTTTTTTTGCAGTGCTCCACTTGTTGACTTTTTTCTATACAACAGAAAAGGCTGATTTCAAATTCATGTTCCTACAATCTTGTTTCTTAAAACCTCAAACTTGTATTCAGTCTGACTTTAGCAATCAGGCGCGATGTCTGAGGTTAAACTTCAAAATGCCAAATTATCATGTTCTAATCATGTGCATCTTATGTTTATGCCTGTGTGCAATTTTGGTCATTTTAAGTGGCAGTAAATGTGTGGATGTTTAATTTATTCCTCACCAGAAATTGTTTTTTATTATTACATATTACATAAAATTGTTTTTGTTAATGTTTATGTGATTTCTCCAACTTCTATTGTGTAATTATGCTGCTTGAATTGTTCATTATCGTTTAAATTAATATCAAATATGTTAAAAAAAACAAACACAGCTGAGTGTTTATTCAGCATTAAACCTTGAGCTCTGGATGTGAAATGTCATCTGAAAGGGACCGAGTCGTGGTTGTGTGTGTGAGTGTGTGTGTGAGCACCATTTTCTGTCCTCTTGAAGATGATAAGTTGAAATTGTCCTAATCAGACTCTCTGGAAAGGAATCTCAAGATGACACTCAGAGTATCCTCTCTGTAAGCCAGACATAGTGAAGATTTTTAGTTTCTGAGGAGTAATCAGAGCAGCGACTGAAGGGCGCTGATTGGATGAGCATCTAAACTGACAAAGAGGCTCTTCTCTCTCCAAGGACACACGCTGAATGTTAAGATGCCTTTAGAGGACTTCAGCGACCGTTTGACGAGGATAGAAAAGGAATTAATCTGAGCTGCATCAGGGAATTTCAAGTCTACTCAGTTTACTCTCACTATCATTTGTGTAAGCATCTATCCGACTTTCAAGAACACATTGTTTAATCAACACAAGAAATGGAAATAGTTACCCCAAGTGCCAGAGAGACACATTTAAAGGATCATCATTGATTTATCTATAATTTCTCTGTATTCCCTGTCTTTTATTTTCATATAAACAGCTGACATCTCTTTCAGCATCATCTCTCCATCGTACTTCACTTTCCACTCTGGTCTGTGTAGCTTTATTTCTCTGCTTTGTTTTCAATGAAACTCTCCACCGTACCTGACAGCAGTGTTTTGGAGGTCCGTTAACTCCTGAATGGAGCCGCGTTAACCTCCGATTCAAGGAGTTCAGCCAGACATCTGCAGCACTAAACAGCGACAGGGTTCATTGATTAACCTTCAAATAGACTCAAGAGGTTATTGAAGGGTGGCCATCCCTTTCAGTTCGTCACAAAAGCAAAAAGATAAAAAGCGAAATGGTAGCAAAGATATCCAAAAAGAGTGAAATAAAATACCTTAATTGGTGCTTGCAGAAATGCTAAATATTTGTGGAAAAATATACAAATACACAAAGTGTCTTAGACCTTTGAGCAAAATATTTATTTAGAAAAGCACATTAAAGCCCGTAAAGGGGACCAATTACTCAAAATTTACATTTTACATGTTTTTATGCTTTGGTTCTCAACTGCTTCAAAAAATAGCTAGATGTATTTTGGAAATAAGTTCATGTTTTTTGATGCCTGGAAAACTCCTTATTGTTTTTGAAACAATAAGGAGTTTCAAAAACGTCCTTATTGTTGAGTCAAAGTTGATTTGACATGCACTGCACAATTACTTAGCAACCCAGGCTGTTGGAGAATATAACCGCTTGCTGCATAATCGTTGATTGTGAAGGAGGCCCCACTTTTGCTTTTCAAAGATGTACAGTGTATAATTTTGCTTCTGTTTGCAGTCATTTTCATGTGCAAGTGTAAACATTGAGTGCTGCAGCTAATTTGGTTTTAAAGTGACAAGACGTCCTAAAACAGGTCAAAATATTCAGAACTGAGCAAACTAAAATGTATTCATGTTGCTGTTTAGTTTAAAACTCCAAATGGAAAAATATTCAATATTGTTTTATAGCTCCTTTGCTACATTTAAAACTAATATGATGTTTGTTTTTTATGGCATTTTTGTAGATTATCAACACTAAGCATTTTTACTGCAAATCTCCACATTTCTGTGACTTTTCCAAGTATTTAATGAAAAGATTTAACCGCTAAACACTTTAGATCATCTAAAATCAGTGTATTTTCTGCCTTTCTAATTCAAAACCTGTGCAAACATTGGCCATATTTCTTCTCTGTTATTTTACACCCAATCTGCTTTTCAAAAGGCTTAAATTGGACATTTGGATTTATTAGCACAGACGTTGTTTAGATCTGGATAAATTAGGATTGATAAAGTTGTGCAAAGGCTTAATATTTTTTATGATTCATCAAAGGTCAGAAAAATGACAAACTGCTCATTCAGCCTCCTCATAAATGGGACAAACATTCCCAGCTGAGCAAACATTGAAACGCTAAACATACAAAATCACAAATCGTTAAACTGTGATTAGATGCATCACTAAGACCTACACACATCAATAGCATGGCTGGGCTTCAAGCCAAGCAGACTGCAGTGGTGGCAAATATTTTCCATTTGCAGCCGGGATTCACGTTCAAAAGAAGCCAAAAGATGGAGGGAGGCAAAGTGGCCACAGATGAGCTAATTGTTTGTTAGCAGGCATTTGATGAGAACATTAATGGGAATTGGGGCGCTGCTAATTCCTTTAGGTATGAGGCTTTAGTTTACTGTGATCTCTTTATTTTTAGCTTCTCATTTATATTTCAGACAGGATGCTCTGACTGTGTCTAATGGGCGATAATAACACCGAGCTGAGAGAGTTCAACTTAAAGAGACAGGCATGATCTAATTTCAAATCTAGTGTCATTAAGTAGGCAGTCATGGGTAAACTAAGTGTACCCTTGCTGAGTAATATTTATGAGGAAATGTAGCAGCTAAATGCTGCTAATCAAATGTAATTGATTAATTGACCATCATCAGTGTGAACACTGTTTCAGTAAAACTGGGTTTGGTTAGGAGGCCATTTAAAACGATCTAAAATCTGTTGTAATTAAATAGAGTGGAATAATATTCTTTATTGTCCAACAGTGGTGAAATTCAGGTGTACCAGCAGCAAGGTGAAGTATATTTTCAACTTGCTGCTCTGCCTCCAGGAAGTCATCACAACATGGCTCCTCTATTATCCCTTTACTATCGTTTTTACTGGTGTTACAGTGAGAAGTGTCTCATAGAACGAGCTCAGCAGATGTGCAGTTCCACCAGATGTTTGCTAATTGCTGCTGGTTAGTCTGAAGGAGCTGAGGGGCGGAGTCAGGGGGGGGGGGCTGCTCTGTGAGGCAGAAGCTCAGAAACGTAGAATCTACGGCTCCGAGGAGGAGCTGCGTCTCAAAGATGGGGCTAGGTCTATCCAGCTGAATGATTGCCATGGAGATTAAAGGATTTCTCAAACATGCATGAAAGAATCAAAAAACACTCCAGGTGTGTTTTTGATGAGGGGAAAACATAACATGGTGTAAAGCTCAAAAAAAGCTCAAAATGCACTATTAAACAATTTAAAATAAATGACCAGCTGCATTCCGGCTATTTAACACCTTGAAGAAAATCAAGAGGCCGCTTAACCTTTGGGCCGAGCGTAAAAGAGTGAGAAATAAACGAAGTGGAAGTTCTCCTTTCTTCGAATTATTTCACTACATGATTTGCCTTCCTGACCCTGAAGCAGAAATGATCCATTAACCCTTCGAACCTGCAGCTACTGAAGCACAAAAAGCTTCACTCTGAGTCATTAGTGTTCCCATTAATCACAACCTCAGCAGTTCAGCTCCTGCAGACAACAGTTTAAACAGCCTGTGGACTAAATACGCCGGTCCACAGCAGAGTCATTCCTTCACACTGGGAGCAAAAGTAATAATTCAAACAAAACAGCACGGAGCAAGCATCGGGTACCGAATGAAAAGATGATCAGTGACATTCTGAAGGTGGCTGCTGTGTTTGTGCAGAGCTTTAAAACATGCAGCAGCATGCCAGGGAAAAGGCTGAATTCTTCCATAGATTACATTTTAAAGTGCTTCTGGGAAATGAGCTATCGACTTCTTTTTGAGCTTGTTTTGAAACCTCAGTGTTGGCAAATAATTTCATTCACCTGAAAAATGACTTGACAATTTCATGCTAGCACGTAGATCGTAAGGGAAAGACTAAGCCTGCACAATATTAAACATCCAGCTTCAACATTAATGTTGACTATTGCAGTTACTGTAACAAGTGTGATTATGGAACATTTTACTAAATCTTTCTCTCCCATCATAACAACACAGAGCCAATCTTTAGTTACCAAAAAGCAGGAAATGGAGACGACTAAGTGCATCTCTGGTAAAAACTAAGAGTCCACTGCACTGAACCCCATTGAAAACCTCCTGGTTAGTCCACCAAATATTGATTTCTGAAGTCTTACTGAGTTAAAACATTAGTATTATTGTTTCTAAATCAATATGAACTTGTTTTCTTTGAGTTATTTGAGGTCTGAAAGCGCTGCATCTTTCTCGTTATTTTGACCATTTCTCATTTTCAGCAAATAAATAAAAGATTTTGCTTGTAATTTTGGAGACTTGTCAGTAGTTCATAGAATAAAAGAACAATGTTCATTTTACTCAAACATAGACCTATAAAAGGAAGGAGAGGCTGATGTTTGAGCGTAAACTGATAAAGTGTTAATATTTCAAAGCAAAATAGTTGAATTTATGCAAGTTTTACTCATCTCATTTCAGTTTCTGCCTCCAATGTACATTTTTGGCAAAGTACTTCTGCAGCCAACTGAACCTCAAAGTTTTAGTAATAGAATCAGGCGTCTGCAAAATGCCACTCTCACCTGTTGCAAAGTTGAGGTCAAAGCTTTCAGCTGGTTTGTTTTGTTGCCGATGCTAACACCTCGTGGCATCTTACATCCTCTCACCACCTCTGACTGGCTCGCCGCTGGTGGTCAGTAATGGATGTTTACAATGGAGGAGAAATAGTTTGCTCAGATCTGCGCTGGGGCTGTCAGCGGGAGATTGGTGGGGGGGGGACAAGTGTCAGCCATGACAGGAAGAGACCCTGCAGAGAAAAATGACTGACAGAAAGACGGAGAGAGGAGGGGAAAAGGGAGAGACGAAAACGATCTGACTGATGGGAGATGGGGAGAAAGGAAAACGGATGAAGACAGGGATACAATGGGAAAGGAGGGAGCTATACATGAAGCAGAAACTTAACTTGAATGGACGATGCCGCCTCAGGTTCTTCTGAACATATCGAGTTCCAGTGAAGAGCAGGAAAGGCTTTTAGAAATTAATGTTTGTTTGAATGGATTAGAGCCCAAACACCGACACAAAACCATTCAAACCAACATGTGCAGCAATCCAATCCAGTAAATTAACCAAATGTTCCTTATTTTATATTTTATGACACTTTTTCACAAAGATACTTATGGTTGGTAAATATAGGGATCTATATCTGGGCGAGTCACAACAAGAAACTTTGTTGGACGATAAATTGTCCTGATAAATTGACCTTTTCCTCGTCCTACTGTTTTTGCAGCTCTACTATTCTCTACTAGTTAGATTTAGCGGTATCATGTAAATTAAGTTTTGGTAAAAGTTAGGAATAGTCTCCTTTTGGTGTAAAATTCACAGCAAAACATTAAAAAAAGCTGTTGTTAAAGCAGAGGATTGCAGGGAGGCCTGTCACTATAACAAATGTTAGTGGATGATAAATTGTCCAGAAGTTATTGAGATAAACGGTAATATTGTTGTTTTGAAACCATTTTCAAGTACTATGTTAATGTACGTATGTATTGTAATGTTACAATAATGCAATCCTAAAAGATAAATAACCTTTAAATTTTAATGAACATTTAACACTGGAACTGGAAAACATTTTAAATATCCAAAACAAATAAACAAAACAGAAACAACACAAAAAGTGAATTATGAAGTCTCTGTAAACAAAACTGTCCTTCAAACAAAGGGATAGTTGAGACCAAAACACCAGACTGAAAACTTTTGTCATTTAGTTTTTGGTAGAAAGAGAGAAAAGAGAAAAACAATAAATCATTCAAATGGAAATGATTGAGCTCATTTTAATTCATCATGAGATTAATTGATTAATTAATTGCTTATTGCGACGGGGTAATCACAATGTCATGCAACGTATTCATACCATATAGTCTGATACTATGCGTTATAATAGTATCACATTATATTGAACATATTTGAAATTTTGACCATAGGATATATCTCTAATAGATTTGCCCGTTATTTTTTAAGTTAATGTATTTGTGCCTGAATTGTTTAATTCAGTCACAAATAAATTGTGGATTCTAAGCTTTCTAAAGATGTTAAAAATGAAAAATAGTCAAAATTCTGAGGAGGAATTTCTCGATGCACTCGAAATAAAAAAAAACACTCGCAGAGAGTTTTCTGGTTTCGAGAAGATTGTTTAGCTTTACTTACAAAAATAACTAAATATTGTCCAAGTTGACTTCACACAAAATTCAAATATAGATGTTAATTTTGTGGTTTAAAAACTGTTTCACTCCTTCACTGCAAACAATCAGATCAACCACAGCAGCTGCTTTTTCTGGTTAATCCCAGGCTGATCTGAAAAGGAGACCCTCAACAAAATAAAACAGATCTACCATTTGTAATCATTAGCATAACTTTTGCCACATGTAGAAACACATCTTTACATTTCATTGAAGAGCATTTTATGACATCAAGATATCAAACAATAACAGTAAAAGTCTCTAAGAGTGTATCATATGTTTTTATAGATAAATAGAAAGGAAATCATCAGTTTCCTCCTTTCAATGAAGCCGTGGTTCTCCACATCTCCAGGCACAGTGGGGTGTCTCTCCCCGTCGGTTTGACTCTCAGCAGCGCTACCACACTGTCCACCAATCTGTCCACTGTCCCAACAGCTCCGCTAAGCACCATTTAAAGCAGACAGCGCTTTCAATTTGTTCAGCAACCTGCAGACAGTCTCTCCTAACGGCAGGTTCGGTCTGCCGACCTCCTGCCCTTCATTTCACATGATTGGAGCAATGTTTTGTTCCAGCTGCCAGTCAGTGCTGATGGGTCACAGATGCTTATAGATCGTTAGGACTCCCAAGCCTCCTGCTGTGAACTTCGGGGTCCAATATCACGCTTCATAAGTCTCTTTAGGGCGGCCCAGCTGGATACAAACTACACGATGCAGTAGTCCTGACAGTCAGGAGAGTTGGTTTTGCTTCAATTGGCATTTTAGAAATTGAAGAGCTGATCCAAAAATACAAAAAATGAGCTGAAAATTTGTAAAGTCCTGGAAGAAGTCAGTTGTAAATTAGGAATGGAAAGAATTAAAGTTGTAATAAGTGTCTGAATTTTATTATTGAAGTGCTTTTCTACACAAATAACTTACTTTTTTTTTCTATAATTTTAATCCACTGAATTACTGAAACTACATTATGATTTGAAACATTCTGTGCAAAAAAGAAATATTAGTTTATTGTGTGGCATCCTTTATGACTTTGTTTTTGTGTTGTATGAACTGCCTTGTTGCTGAAATGTGCCATACAAAGAAACGATTGATTGATAGTAATGCCTAAGCCTTTAACAATAAAAAAATAAAACAATTATTTGCATGATAAATTAAAACAAGCTCAATAATTTCCATTTACATGATTTATTGATTTTCTCTTTTTACCAAAAACTTGAAAGTCTTCAAATTATGCTTTTTTTGAAGGACACTTTTGTTTGCAAAGATTTCATAATTAATTTTATTTATTTCAGTTGATTTGATTATTTATTTTGAATACTTAAAATGTCTTTCAGTCCCTGTGTTAAATGTTCATTAGTGATCTTTGAGAATGTGTTCTTGCATTATTATTACTATATAATACTTAAAAATGGTCTCAAAACAACGATATTATTGTTTATCGCAATAACTTCTGTAATGATTTTTTTCCCTCATAATATGCAGCAGGTATATATTAATAAAAGTTCACTGAGGTCAGATTGTCTAAAATAAACAGGTTTAATAAACTGGTTCAAGAAGTATGAACCAGTACGTCTATTTGATGGGATGCCTATCAAATATTTGTTCTTTAGGTGATTATAAGCAGCTACAGTCATTGTAATGATATTTAGCTGTTTTCTGGTTTAACGTTATAATAAAAACACTGCAGCACTAAACAGATGCAGCTGCTGCTGTTCTGTATTCTCAGGCCGTCTCGTGTCGTTTAAGAAGCATATGTGACCTGACATGACAAATCACATTTCACTTCTCAGCTTTCAAGGTGAAATTTGTTTTTCTGGCAGATTTTCAGCTGTTTTTATTTAGAAACGCTCCAGCATTACGAATGTTAACCCACATTCATGACCGACGGGTCTGCAGCATCTTAAGATATTTGATCTTTAACATGTTGTCATATAAACTCACTAAGTAGTTAGTGATGATGAAAAATTACTTTTTCCATTGAAGATAATGTCACTTATAACACGGGAAAAATGTCTTGCTATAAGTGAAATAATCTAGCACTTTTTCTTCAATATTAAGGAATTTTTACGTAAAACTAGCTCCAATATATTGCTGAAAAGTTTCTTGTTAGTTAATTTTGTCTTATTTCAAGTGCACTAAGATATTTGCACTAAAAACTAGACAAAAATACTTTCTTATTTTTTCCTATACTTTTTAAAGTTATCCAAGTAAGGTGATACTAAAAAAGAGTCTTTTTATTGCTGAAACTGCTCAAATTAAAACCTGTTCAGGAAAGGTGACACCATAATAATTATAATTTTCAATCAGATTTGCTGTTTCTGCAGAAAAATATCACATTTTGTTCAACAAACTGTCACTACTTCCAGTGGATCTGTTTGCTGCTCACCACCACAGGCAGAGAGAAGAAACTAATCTATAGTAATCTATATAATGTAATGATCAGATTACAGAGAATGTCCCTAATTTAAGGAATTAAACCTGATGTGACGGCTGACACCGCCGTCTGTTCCCTTACTGCATTTTTTAATGTTACGAATCTTCACGCCAAACAAAAGGCATGGAAATGCTTACTGTTGATATCAGATATTTACGTATAGAAATTAGCTCTAGGACTTTAACAAGTTAATTTTGATTAATTAATTAGATATGTTTTAACATAACATTGAAATTACACTTTGACCAAAGGAAAAATGAGGACGTTTTTGTGTTTTACATCCTAATCCATTTTAGTTTCTTCTTTTCACTTGGAGGAGATTATTTTCTACAAAACCACAAAAAGTATTTTTGGTCTGATTTCTACTGCAAATATCCTCATACACTTGAAATAAGAGGAAACTAACTTACAAGTAATTTGTCAGCAATATATAGAAGCTTGTTTTTAGTCAATAATTCCTTAATATTGATGAAAAAGTTCTAGTTTCACTGGCAGATTATTTCACTGAAAACATGGGACAAATATCTTGTTATAAGTGAAATAATCTGCCAATAGAACTAGTAATTTTTCATCAATATTATGAAATTATTGACTTAACAAAGCTCATATGTATTGCTGAAAAGTTATTTGTAAGTTAGTTTTGTGTAAATTTAAGTGTATTCAGGTATTTGCACAAAAATCTAGACCAAAACTACTTGGTAAGACTTTGTGTTTTTGCAGTGTATAAGCTGGTCTTGTAAAATGTTTTTTTTTTTTATTGTTTTTTTTTATGATTAGTCATTCTTATCTTTCTTGCTTTGGTTGATCCCCAGCCATCCGTCACCAAAATCAGTTTGACTTCTTTTCATGTGGTTCTCTCTTGCTGCCTGTCTGCACGCTTTGTTCTCTTGCCAATACTCCGGATAATTGAGTCATTTTGGATGAAGCTATTCTCCATCTTTGTACAGCTACATGCAGTCATTCTGATGCAGAGGGAGAACTACACATGGCAGCTGTGACTGCACAGAAATACACAAACCAAGCAAATTCATGCAAAACTCTTAGAGATTATTAATTTACTCCCTGTAATTGAGTTGATAATTCAGGCTAAGACACGGTTTTGTCTTGAATGCATTTTGTTTTACGACGGTTCTTTGAAATATTTAGGTCTAAGGATGCTGCTGAATCCATTTAAACAGGAAAATCACAACATTTTTGCAAGTATATTTAGTCTAGTTTCAAGTGCAAACATCTTTGTACGCTTGAAATAAGAAAATAAACTTACAAGTAACACAGCAAGAAATTCAGTTATATTAAATTACAGCAGGAAATAGGATCTTGTTTTAATTTAATAATTCCTTAATATTAATATAAAAGAAGTACTTAGTACATTGGCAGATTATTTCACTTACAGTAAGACATTTTCCCATGTTGTAAGTAAAATAATCTGCCAACGAAAGAAATACTTTTTAATCAGTATTAAGGAATTGTTGACTTAAAAGTAATTTCTGCTGAAAAGTTACTTAGAAGTTATTTTGTTTTATTTCAAATGTATTCTATTTACACTAGAAACTAGACCAAAAATACTTGGTGAGATTTTGAGTTTTTGCAGTGTACTTTGTAGTTTTCCAATAAATAACCACATAATGAGTTTCTTTAAATATAGACTAAAAACCCACATGTTTAGAGTTACTTTTGAAACATAATCAATAAAACATTAATCAACAATCTGATGTGTAACGATGACACAAAATGTAATGCTTCATTTACATTTTGTGTGTTCTATGACTGTATTTTGAAATGCCTTGTTGCTGAAAGGTGCTACACTGATCAACTTTGATTGATTTATTTGATAATTTGGCTCTTTGCAGATTTAATCCAGAGCACCAAGCTAATCGAATTTCCAAATTCTGCAGCCCTCTTGTTAAACACTAAGTGATTTTATTTTTAGCCGCGTTAAAACTTGACTATTCCAGTAAGAGTTGGTCATTTGATTACATTTAAGGATATCATCTTACTTTAGTAAGTGGAATTATAAGCAAAGGATGATACAATCCATAGAAAATAAATTATCTGCCCACCTCTTTCACAACAGCAGTGACCTTGGTTAATAATAATCTTGAATTTTCCATCCATTTGCTATTTTTACCGAATAAAGGTACTGGATCCTTGCAAGTTCACAAACAAAAATAACACTGGAAGAAAAGCATCTTTTTGATTAGTTTTCTAATTTAATTATAGCCTCCAGCTTAATGTACAAGGAAAAACAGAAAATGAAAATTTAATTTAGTATGGTGTTATTCATTTTGCTGGGGAATTGCATAAAGGTGGAGCTACAGAGAGATGAGCTGTGATTTAATCTGCCAGGACGCCTCAGGTTAGATCAGCTTTGTTTGAAAAACAAGAGAGACCCAAAGTATCGAGAAACCAGACGGATCAGTTAGACGGCTGTGTAACAGTCCATCAGCGGTAAAGTAGATGAAAGTTTCAGAAAGTTGGCTTTTAATCCTGTTTTCATTTCTTCTTGTTTCTTCAGCCTCTGGGTGTTTTTGAGTCTGGCTTCACAAAATGGAAAAACAGCAAACGTATTATCGAATGGAACAACTTGGGTAACACAGAATCATTCATATTTATGGAATCAGACAAAGTCTGAATCGATACAATGAGATTCATCGCATTGTAAGGTCAGACAAGAGAGATCAGCTTTAAATAGTCCTTTGAATACTAAAGCCAATTTAAAAACAACAGTGGGTAATATTTAAGTAAGTCAATAAATTGGGAATTAAACGTTTTACTATAGTGTCTGGTAAGCATTTGAAAAAATATATATCTGCAACTAATTGTTGCAATCAGTCAATCAAGTTTATTTGTATTGCACATTTCAGCAACAATGCAGTTCAAATCGCTTTGCATCATAAAAACACAAAAGCAAAATACAGTCAACAATTGAGAAACCAGTAAACATTACATTTTGACGAAATCATCAATACACATCAAATATGTTGGCCAATGGTCCATTAATTATGGTTCCAAAGAAACTAAAGAGGTGGATCTCAGTGTTCCAGGTGTTTTGCAGTTTTCTGGAAAACAATCATTACTAACTTACTTTTTCAGACAAATTAAAGTCATGGAGAAAATCTTCATGTAAACGCTTCTGACCCTGGCTGTAAATGAACATTTATTCATTGAAAATATTTTATTACGTTACCTTCACACTTCATTGGCGTATCCAATAGACAGTAAATACATACTGTAGCCTTTATGCAAAAAGAACTAGTATTTCAATCTGTACAATATAGATTTTTCTTGTGAGAATCAACTGTATTGATCAACCTTCACATGGTTCTGTGCTTCTACTGATAACTATCCACTGAGAGCGTTTGACCAAATAGTGAATCTATATTTAGAGGTAACAAGGTTTGTGTTCGACAAGCCATTTTAACACAACTTTAGATAAGAACCTGTGTGATAATACTGTGTTGAATAGTTGCATCAACTTCAGTTTACTTTATGCAAATTAAAGCACTGAAGCTTGGTAATACGTTTATTTTACTTATATGTTTTTAAACTCAGAAACACCAATTAACAATCCAACAATGTATTTTCCATTACATTCAGTAAGTTTCCTAACTGCATTGGAAGTACTACAAGTGTATCAAATTTCATACCTTTATGATAAAAAACGTTAAATCCAGGGGTCACTGTTCTGTTGTGACTTTTGGGAAATCCTTAAAATACGTGCAGTTTGGTGAGTTTTCATATGCATTAGGCCCAATTAAATGAGGTAAAACTTTCTGAAATTGCCTTATTCTATTATTACGAAACCGATTATTTTATATACATTGCAAAAACACAAAATCTCACCAGTTATTTTTGTCTAGGTTTTATAGAAAATATCTTATTACACTTGGAATAAGACAAAATTAACTAACAAGTAACTTTTCAGAAAGACATAGGGGATTGTTTTAAGTCAGTAATTCCTTAATCTTGATGAAAAAGTTCTAGTTTCATTAGCAAATTATTTAACTTATAACAAGATAATTTTCCCATAAGTGAAATAATCTGCCATTGGAATAAGTACTTTTATTAATACTAAGGAATTATTGACTTAAACTGAAATGTTACCTTTAAGTTAGTGTTTTTTAATTCAAGTGTGTTTGCACTAGAACCTAGACCAAAAGTACTGGATGAGATGATGTGGCTTTCTACTTAACAGCATCTGTAATCTTAAAACACTAAGAATGACATCAGTCCATGTTAGATGAGATGATAAGGAGCCATTAAACATGTTCTGTCATGCAATATAAGCCAATTACTGGACCCCGTTCCTTCTGAACTGAGAGCCAGAGATACATACTAGCTTTAATCTTTGTGATAAAGGAAGGTTTTGGAGCTGAGACGAAGCTTTTCTCATCATCATCTGCTGCATTTAAATTAAGTATATGGAGAAAATGTGGTTACGGCTCAGAGATATAATCAATCTGTCGTCTCATTCTTCAAAAGTAACTTCAAAGACAAACTAAAAGCTAAAAAAAAATGAAATAAGTTTTGGCCGACAAAAACAGGAGTGCAATCTCGGAGGGAAACTTTCTGTGTTGCTGTGCCAAATCTAAATGTGTTAGATTAATTATTTACCCCATGTAAAACTGGAACAAAACAAGCTGCTGGAGAATGGGAGGCAAAGCCTTGACTGAATCGAAGCTAAGAATGTTTTTTTTATCTTTTTTACAAGCTTATAAAGCAGAAACCCAAGAAATAACCTTTAATTGAATTCCGGCTGTGAAAACACGATTTAAAACATTTGTTAGATTTTAAACATTCACTCTCAATAATTCACAAGTTAAGGTTTGTAAAGGCTGCAGGAATGTTTTTGATCTACCTAAATATCAAGGATGAGGACTCTGAAAACACATTATTACACCTCCAGCCTGCACCTCTGTCCTAATGTGTTATTTATAAGGCGGCGTGCCAAAGCAAAGGCTTTTACTGGATTTCTGAAGGTTATGACTGCAGCTCCTTCACCTACTAACTTTATAATGAATCAAGCTCCCGGGAAAATCACCTCTGCTTGAAAACATGTAAGAAAACATATGATACTTGGCAATGCTTTGCACTAACACCAGACTCAAATAAATAATAAAAAAACAAACCTTCAAGCCAAGTTTCAAAAAACGTTTGGGAAAAAAACAGCATGAGTTTGAGAAAATAAATAAAAACTGAGTTAAATCTAACAAACACAATTAAATCCAATTACATACTTAGGCTATAAAAAGACACATTTTCTTTCTCGCTGCCTGATATTTTCTGGTTTTGGATTTAGGATTACCTAAATAATCTTTATTTCATAGATTCTAGAAATATTAGCAAATATTAGATTATTTTATTAATCGATTTGGTAACTCTTTATTTGAAGGGGTGTGCATAAGACTGACGTTACATTGTCATAAACATGACATAATGGTCATTATCATGAAGGAGTCTTCCTGAATGTTTATGATTGGTGTCATGAAATGTCATTTGCTAAATAATGACACTTTTAATGCAAAACTGACTCTTTTAATTTACTTTTAATATAAGTTTTATTGTAACTTTGCATACAAATGTAATTATTTATCAAATACTGCTAAGTTGACACGTTTGATGCACTTTTAATGCAACTTTTAATATATATTTGCATTAAAGAGTCATCATTTACCGAATGGCACTTGATGACAACAGTCATAAACGTTCATGAAGACTCCTTCAATCTTTGTCAACACTTGGTTTTGTACAAGTCTTGGTTTTTATCCCCCTGACCTAAAACTTCACTTTTAAATTGTTTCATATAAGCTTCTTTCCATTACAAATTGACACAAATCCTTGTCTATGTTCTGCTAATGTTAAAAAACAACACAATTTTGCAATCGCAGTGTTTTCATTAAATGAGAAATTAAATTAAAATCACACATGAATAAGCTTGTTCATGCAATCAGTCATTAGTACTGATTATTGTGCTATTTGACTGTAAGCTGTTTGTAATGATTGATTGATGATTTTAAGGAGGTTTTAATAAACACAGGATCTCTAAGTCCTTTTCTGCTGTGGACAGTGTAACAAACTGCAAAGACCCAAAGGTCTGTTGTGGTAATAAATGTTGCTGGACGATAAATTGTCCCAGACGTTATTGCAATAAACGATAATATTGTTGTTTTGAGACCAGTTTCAAGTATTGTTATGGTATGACAAGAACTCATTCTCAAAGACAAATACATTTTAAATTCTAATGAATGTTTAACGCTGGAACTGGGAAACATTTTAAATATCCAAAATAAATAAAACAACAGAAACAGCAAATTAAATGAATCATTAAGTCTCTGTAAACAAAAGACCTAGTCGAGACCAAAACACCAGACTGAAGACTTTTGTCATCCTGTGTTTGGTAGAAAGAGAGAAAAGAGAAATCATGCAAATGGAAATTATTCATCTCCTTTCAATTTATCATGTGATTAATTGATTTATTGTTTATTTTGACAGGCCTAAACACTACATAGCTTTATATTTGGCAAATCTTTTTATATGTAGAAATACACAGAAAACTTAGTTGTTTCTTCTTCTTCTCTGGATCCTCGAAGCTTCGTCTTCTCTTTTGATATGAAAAGCAAAAAAAATCTCTTCATCGCTTTTCTCTTTCATGCAATTGGCCGAGTGGTTGGGCAGCAGGTCTCCAACAGCCAGCAGCTGCTGCTGTGAATATAAAACAGAGTCAAAGATCATTGATCACCAGCTCACTCCTTCTGGAATTCATCACAAATTCAAGTGTGGACAAAAAGCAAAGCTGAGGCTCGTATCGTTCACTGCAAATGCATTCATCGGCCTGAAAACATCTACAGCCTTTAACACTGCCCTCACTTTTCTTCTTCTGTTCTTTTTATATGGCAAAATTCCCCTATTTGCTTTATTTAACTTGCCTTGGGTTGTTTCTTCTGTTATGTTTCATATACAGTATGGATATGTGGTGTAATATTTATTTACTTTTCTTTTTCCTTAAGTTAATTGAGTGTCTTCTTAGCTAATTGGTATTTTGTAAATTATGCTTGTTTTCTTCTAGATAAAATTTAAACATAAATGTACTGAAGTAAAAGTAAAAAATAGCCAAGAAGTTACTCAAGTAAGAGCAAAAAAGTATTTGGTAAAAAGTACTGAGTAACTGATCAAATTATCAATGAATCAATATTTAACATTACATCATCAGACGGACCAAAATATAAAGTTATGTGGAAATTTTGGTATTTTAAGGAAAAAAAAAATCAGATGAAAGAAAATGTTTTTCATATCAGTTTCTTTCAATAAAAAACTTATGAAACTTTAACAAAAACTGCAGGCGTGTGTCTGTGTCTAGTGAATTTTTGGTTAAAATGTTTGTTTTTCACTCAGCGGATAGAAAATCCAACTGAAGTGAGAGTAAAAATACTTCATTCAAAAATTTGCTCAAGTTAAAATAGAAAGTAGAGTGCAGTAAAAATACTTCTAACAGTAAATTAAAAAAAAAAAGTTACTCAAGTAAATGTAACCCAACTCTGTCTACAGGTCTCTTTTTGTGTATGTTTTGCGTTTAGCTGGTTTCATAACTTATTTCAGTTTTTCTTTCTTGGAAGAAGACAAACTGTCATCTGTCAGGTTGACAGTTTGATCCTGGCATTTTTGTAACATATGCAGAAGTGAATCTTGAGCAAAGCACTTTGGCCTCAATCTGCTGGTCAGTGTGTGGTTGGGTTGTCTGTCAGCTGTTGTATAAAAGGCCTTTTGGGTGGTCAACACATTTAAAGCAAAGCACTGAACATTTTTGGTCCAGATTTTCTGTTTTCATACATTTCACTTCAATATTCGACTCTATCTTATCACTAAAAATAAGGTTAATCTGTCTAAAGTCAGGAATAAAAAAGCTAAAGAGTTTCACACAATAACAAAAACTGAAATTAATTAAAACTGTAGTTAATGGTGAAAAACTATAACTAACTGTAACTATATCATGCGTTTAAAAAAACTGACTACGACATACTAAAATTTTTTGTTTATGAATGTATTTATTAGCCTTTTGAACTGATGTGAACACACAAGCAATTTAGGTCAGCTGTCAGCAAATTACAGCTCTTCGTAATCCTAATGGCGGCGCGGCGTTTGCGCTAGTCTGCAAAATGGCGGCAGCAAAATTAAGATAAGCATCAGAAAAATGTAATCTGTCTTCTGTTGGGTATTCATCACCCAATCAATGTACAGTGAACCTTCGCTATAACTCGGTTCACCTTTCACGGCCTCATTGCTTCATGGATATTTTTGTGCAGTGTTTTTTAGAGTGCATTGTGTTTTGCGTCCTGATTGGTTTAACAGTCTCTGCGCTTCTTCTCTACCTGTGTGCCAATAACATTACAGTATTAGAACACTGGCAAATTTTTTTGCTCAGAAGAAAAAAAGAGCAACAACAACAACTACCGATGACTATGTTCTTCTCTTGGAAAACACACCTGCACCACAGGCTTCAGAAGAAAAAGACACTAGAGAGCGGAGTCAGGCCTCAGAGGCACAGGGAAATACATGAGTCACAATTTGTCCTTCAAATCAATGCGAAGTAATTATCAATGTACTTCGCATTGATAATTCAAATTATAATTTTACTGTAGTTATTTGTTCTATTTGTTGAAAAAAAGTTTGTGCCTGAAAAAAGGTTTTGTTCTTTGGTTTCAATGTAGAGTATTGAATTATGCTGTATAATAATTGCAAAAAATAAAGGTAACTACTTCACAGAACCCCCACGACAAACGAGGATTCACTGTATACATAATCGAACAAAATACTTTTTCTTAATTCTGCAACTAAAAATTAACCAAAGTATGAAAAAACTAAAACTACCACTAAAACTAAACAATATTTAACTAATAAAAACTAGCAAACACATCCTAAAACTACTTTAAACTAACTGAGTTGCTTAATTTTAACAAAATAAAACTAAACTACAAAGAAAAACCCACAAACTATTATAACCTTTCTAAACACCCAACCAGACCAGATTAATAAAAACGTAAAAACTGATACTTTTAGGCACATTCACTCCTCTTTCTCTCTCTCACCTCATTTCTATGCAGCTTTTCGCTACGCTTTTCAGACGTCCACTCTGGACCTCCTTGTAGCTGTTTTCTTTCTTTTCTTTTTTTCCGATGTTTCTATGGCAAAGCAAAAACACTCCATCAGTGACAAATGTGTCGCTTCACCAAGGGGATCATTTGAATCGCAGGTTCACAACCTAAAAGAGGGTTTTGACCGGCAAACTTGGCAGGCCTGAAACAGAAATTCCTCCTCAGTGGCTGAGATAGAGGAGGGAATACTTTAGTGATGCTTGGTCCAGCAGAGCTGAATGAGCGGTCAAATAAAAACTACTTGGAAGGAGTTTATCCACTGCTTCAGTTTGGCTGTTTCACTTAATAAACTGTCGAAATGTTTACAAACATCTAAATAAGCTGGAGGCTTTTCAGGGTACATCCGCAGTCTGGAAAAGAATATTAATTAGGGCAGGATACCGTAATTTCCGGACTATGGGGCGTGCTGTGGATAAGACTGTCATAAACATGACATAACACCTGTCGTGAACATGAACAAGTCTTCATGAATATTTATGACTGTTGTCACAAAGTGTCATTTGGTAAATCTAGGCACTTTTAATACAAAGTTGACATTATTCAAAATGTCTTCGTTATGACAACTTGACATTAACCAAGAAATCATGATCTGACATAAATTTGTTATAAACGTATTACTGATTAAACTTTAAAAATTATGTAGCTTTATGTTATTAAAGCTAAATTTTTATCAGTAGTTTAATCTTTACATGAAATCATTTCACTTTGTTTCAAATGTGTCCTTTATTCTTTCTAAATGTAACATTTTTAATTTGGATCTACACAATTTGTCGTTTAATAATTTGAGCACATTTTCCAAAGAAATCCCGTGTCTTGCTTCAGATTCTCTGACTTCATGTGTCGCTGTCTGTGTCTAAACCAATCCGTCACATTTTCCCCGGCGTCGTGAAGCCTGCTGTTTGGTCGCGTCTCATTCTTCTGTTTCTTTGTTTCGTTTTCAGAACATTGCTTTCTCTGTGTGTGAAACATCTGCAGACCGTCTAAGTGTGTGATGGCCATGTTGAGTGTGTTATCTGATTCCCATGCTGCGCTTGCGCTCAACAAGTTTTTTTTTATATCATCTCATTGCATTTGCCATCCACACTCTCAGTGGCTCTTCATTATCTGATCCCCCTGCTAACTCTCGGCATGCCCCCCTCGCTTTTCTCTCTGTCTTCATGACTCTATTCTTGACCGTGTATTATCGACTTCAGGCTTTTTCTCTCCAAATGCGTTCACTTGATATTCTGCCCCAGACCTGATGTGTTGAATGTGACTCCTTCACCTCATCCCCGGGCATTTCTGTGTTACACAAATTGGTCTGAAGCCCCCGCTGCGTGGAGAACGGCGGCTGCTTCGATCGGAGAATATTCAGTTATGACTCGCACAAAGCCGGCCGCCAGCTGTGCGGCACGACTTTTACCGAGTTTCCAGAAAACCCGTCTGTTATTGTTTGTGTTGGAGGAAAAGCAGTTGCAAACTAACGGCTAAAAAAATTCAACTTTGACAAACAGAACGTTTTGTTCTTTAATTCACTTGTAACAAGCTCTGTGTCATCTGGAGAAAGAAAAAAGTATTTAACGGTATATCAGCGACAGTTTGAGAGAACAAGTTTGGTTTCAGACATTTGTAGACATCAGAACAATCCACACAGGAAACCTTTAAGCTTTTTCTACAGTTGCCTCATCTTTTAGAGTAGGTAAGTATTTCCTTTTTATTTATAGAAATGTAGAAATAACAGCCTGAACTTATATTAAATCACATTTTGTTATGTTAAATCTGAATAGGAGAAATTAGTTCACAATTACCTAATAAATGTTTGGCACTGATTGCAAATGACGGTAAACTATGGCTGCTCTAGTTTCAGACAAACTAGAGCGGTAAGTTGTGTTTTGGGGGAAACTTTTGTGCATTTTGTTTGTGATCGGTTGATTTAGGTTATTAATAATATGCCCAACTTAATGCCCAATTCAGGATGAAGAACTGTTTTATACAATGTCAAGCTGATATAGAGACAATCTGAACTGCTTTTGACGATGTTGCTCACCATGGTGGCAGAGGAGATCTAATCAATTCTCAGGCTTTTAAGAATTGATATTTAATTGGAAAAATGAACTTCAAAGCATGGGTTAATCAATGTTTTTACCTATACAGATTGCAGAGCAGGAATTTAGCAAGGTAGGCCCAGATAACTTAGTGCTAGCGTGTACTAGCTACCACACCGTCTGTAGCCAGAAAAAATCAACGCTGCCTTCTTTCTGCTCACTTTGAGATCTCAGCCGTCGTTTAAGTTTGTCCTCTCTGAGTTTCTGTATCAAAAATACTTTAACGAAGCTTCCAAGACGTCCTCATCTTCTAACATTTAACAAACTGATTTTGTATTTCTGCCTTATTCATCTTTGCAAATGTATTAAATGTTACAAAGACTTGTTTTTTTTTCCAAGTTACTATTTTCCTTTTAATTGTTTTTTCACAGCAGCTTAAAGAACACCAGTTTTCTATTCAGAGGAAAATGAAACATTGATACAGAAATCTGCTGAACGCAGATAACAGATTAACTCCACAGATTAGTGAACAGCAGTGTAATTTGGAAGACCATTCATCTGAGACACATAATGGAGTTTCTAGGCAACTTCATATTTCTGACAAAGAGTTAATCTGTTTTTTTAATTTGCCATTCCCTGCTAACAAACGATGCAATAAGTTATATTTCTTTGGCAGAGTTTTAATCACATATCCTTACTCTGAATGCATGTTGCAGACGTTATTAAAAAAAACTGTGACCTGAGTTTTAAATTTGTTTTTTCGTTTTTACTGTTGATCTGGTGAACTTGCAGTGCAGAAAAACTGATTAGTTTTAAAAAAAAGTTAGAGCTGGTTGAAGTTTATTCATTGGTTGTTTTGGTTTTTCATCTCCTTCTTGTCTCCATGGGCTTCATCTGACGCATCCTGATGTTCCTCAGAAATGTGTCTGAAAGATGCAAATGAAAGTGTTATTTGTTATGAATCTTTGAGTTTTTCTAATTCTTTCCATGATGTTCAAGTAAAACATTTCACTTCTTTTTAAGCTGTTTTAGACTAGATTCACACTGCAGCCTGCAGTTACCCAAATACGATTTTTTTGTGTGTGTTCGTTCACACTTCCAAATAAATGTGACTTATATGTAATCTCTTGTGTGAACCACAAATGACCTGAAAGTGTCTCGAATGCGCAATGGAGGCGCAATAACATCACACATAGAGAGCATGCTCAGTTTTTGCCAACCGCCATAAAGAAGAAGAAGTGCTCAGTGTTTGCAGAAGTAAACATAGATGCTAATTATCCATCGATCATTAGCGTGACAAGAATTTCAAACTCTCACGATTTAATTGTGTGTTATTAAAATCTCACGATTTTGAAATTGTTGTCCGATTAGAGCCAGCATATTAACAACTTAGTCCTCATTATCGTCCACCATGGTTGTTGTTTTTCTTCACGCGTGTTATCATAACGCAGAATAATGACGCTTGTTGTGTATTGACGATGTTCAGATCCTGGCTGTTCAGACTCAGGTCACATTTGAAAGATTCGATACAAGTGCCGGATATCCAAGTGCTGAAAAAAATCTAACTTGTGCTGTCATGAAAAGATCAGATACAGGTAGCATTAAGTTAAAAAAAATCAGAATTGGGTCACTTCAGCTTGCAGTGTGAACACAGCCTTTGTTTGACGTTATTGCGCCCTCTACTGTGCATGTTGGGAGACTTTCAGGTCGTTTGCGGTTCACACAGTAGATCACATACAAGTTGGATATTTTTTAAATGTGAACAACCACGTCAAAAAACCCTTGTCAGATTTCACAAAAAAATCTGAATTGAGCATTAAGGCCTACAGTGTGAACGTAGCCTTAGAGAAAGTTTGACTCTTTGTTGTTTTTTGTTTTGTTTTGAAAACACACTAGCGGATTTTTAATAAGTTAAGATAATAATTGGTGAGGTTGGGGAAACTTTGCCAACCCGTAGATTGGAAGCTACATCAGAAAACATCCCGTTTTATTTGAGCCGTAGGTTGATGAACTCCTGTTGGTGATTTCATCAAAGCTGCTGGGTTATTTTTACCATCAGAATCTACTTACTGCACTGGATCTTTGCCGAGTCCTGCATCATTTCAAGCAGCTCAAACTCCTTCAGCCTGATGCACAGCTCGCAGATTTCATCCTCGTCGCTCCACGAAGCCGAGCCGGGATCCTCTGCTGTCACAACGAAGGCGTCCAGAGGCCGGTAATCAGGAACCTTCAGGAGCAGGTTCGATGCCTGGCAGGCGGACGGCGCTTCGGCCCGCTGACCCGTCGAGCAGATCCAGTTAATGGAGCCGGTTTTATTCCGGGCGTCTCTCCTGGCATTGATGGGCAGTGGGTTGATCTGTTTCAGTTTGGTGTCAAAAACAGACCGAATGCTGTGGATCTCCATCTTGTCATGGATGGAGGGGAAGTAATTGCCAGCAGCCATTTTCCTCAAGGTGCATTTGTTTTGTTTGGATTTAAACTGGACTGAACCCAGCTTCAGATGTTCTAGAACCAGGAGGGTTTCCAACCCTCAACAGCAAAATACCAAATGATGGTGAATTTCAGAAAATCCCCCAAAATAATCTTTTATTTTTACATTTTTGCTGCTAACAAATGAATGTACAGGAGCTATAACAGAACATTTACCAGATTTCAATGAGATAAATATCAATTTCTATTCAAGTGATTTTATTATTTTATTGTAGTGTCTTTTAATTGATTTTTGTATGTAGTTCTTGAGTGCAGAGAAAGGTGCCTAAAAGTAAAATGCATTATTATTGTTATTATTTATTTAAAAAACTCAAGGTCAGGATGAATATTAAAAACACTGGTACTCCAATCACAGGGATTAGGGTGTGGAAAAATTGTTGTGATGAGTTAAAACGGTGGTTTTTACTCTTTAAATTAAAAAATTTACAAAAATAATTTGCTTATTATTTTTGTAAATAATAAGCAAAAATATTATTATTTTTGCTTATTATTCTCTTTTTATTCACTACACTGAATAAAAAGAGAATGGGTTGCCAACTCTAAAAAAGCTCAATTAATTTGTTACATTGAGTTTGGCAAACTTACTTTATTTACGTTTGTTAAACATGACAACTTAATGAACATTGTATAGTTACTTGGATAATCTTAATTTGATTACTTATGACAATTTTTTTATTTGATCACCTGTTTTCTTTTTTCAGTGTAAGATTTGATTTTGTTTTCTTTCGTGAGTTTTTCTACACACTTTGCTGGAATTTCCTTGGAAATATGTTTTAGAAAATATACATAAAGTATAATAACGTTTTTCGTTCTATACTTTGTGTTCTTAGCATTGGCAGGAATTTAAATATTGTTTATTTATGTACTAGTTTTGTTTTGTGTTTCTTTCAATATTGTGTGTTCTTTCTTTTTTGACTTGTGTATGGAAAGGTAAAAAAAATGATAGACGCATAAAATAAACTATTATAAACAGTGAAAGAGAATATGATGAGAAACTGAAGATTTTTGGCTTGGAAAATTTAATAAATACATTAAACCACTTTATTTTCTGTAAAATGGTTTGAAATTGAAATAAATCAGTGTCTGTGCGGTGTATATTTTCCTCCTTTTATTGTTTTTTATAGTTTTGGTCAGGCTTGCTTAAATATATTATTTATTGCATAAATAAGTAACTTCTGTGGCTCACACTTAGCAAAGCATGAAGGGACCTTCATGTTGAGTTAGTTAGAGGTTAAAGCAATGCTTTTTAAAACTAGATTTCTTCCTTCCTCCTGTGTCAACTCAAAGACTGAAAGCTGAAGTAAATCAAAACAAAAATTAGCATTGATAATTTGCATCATCTATCCCTCGTTAGGAAGCTAATTATTTAGCTACAAGATTAACATATAGTTATCAAGCTAAATAAAGAAGCTAGCAAGCTAAACATTTCATTTACAAACCAAATATTTAGTTTCGAACTATTTTGTTAGCAAACTAAATATTTATTTAGTGTAATATTCCGTTTGACATTAAACATTAGGTCTCGACTATTTAGCTCAGAGCGAAACAAACAAGTAGCTAATACACAAATTCACCTGCCGATAACCGGAAATGGATTATCCTGCTGGCTAATATAAAGGTGATGGAGAACTGGCGCTGTCACTGTTACCGTGGGTAAACGTTTGTATTGCCATTGAAATGTCTCATCATTTGTTTTAAGTTGAAATATTCAACATGTCAAGAGGAAAAGAAAGAATTATGAAGAGGTGACACTAGCAACATAAGTTAAAGGGTTCGCTTGACCCGTCTTTTATTTCGGTAGTTCACTTCCGCTTATCGACAAGCCAATTAGCATATTAGCTTAGCTTAAAGCTAACGAAATTAGCTAACTAAATATTTCATTTCAAGCTCAATATTTAGCTCCAAATTAAATATTTAATTTGAAGGTAAATGTTATTGTGCTAGCTAAATATTTTTGAAGCCACATGTTTAACTTGCTAGCGAAATAGTTTGAAACTAAATATTTATCTTGCTAATTAAATGTTTATTTGGAAACAGTCATATTAATAAATGAGTTAGCAACATTGGGAAAATATAGCTTTAAGAATTAAACCGCCGTTGTTTCTGTTATAAAATCCTAAATAACCCAAATTATTACTGCGAACTTTTGACTGTAACTTTACAAACGGAACCTCGAACTTGAGGAGTTTAAAATGACGTGTCCTGAGCAGCATCTACTGTTTTTTTTTTATACCTAACTCGGCTGTTAGTTGGTTTATAGGTTTTGTCACCCAGTTCTTCAACTTTAAGACTGTTGTTTCTGAGAAGTAAAGTTTTTATTATACTTCTGTAATAAAAGGACTTAGTCCTGCAAAGCTCCGTATTTTCTCCGGTGGAGGAGGCGTTTCACCCGCTCTCTCTCTCTCTCTCTCTCTCTCTCTCTCTCTCTCTCTCTCTCTCTCTCTGTCCATCTCTCTCCTCCCTCCAGCTGGATCAGAGGAGATCTCAGTCGGAACCAGAGAGGAGAGGCGGTCTGTCGGCATCTCTGCAGCCTCCCCGCTGCTTCGCCATGGATCTGCGGACTATAAGGGTGTTTGGGATTACCGCTCGGGTCGCCCTGCTGCTGTGCGGGGTGAGCGGGACAGCAGCGCAAGGTGAGTCCGAGCTCTGCACATCTTTGTTTTTATTATTTGTTCTTTTAATTTCTTTACTTTGTTTCTGGATGGAGGCAAACCGGACTGAAAGAAATTTATTCAGGATAGTTTTCAGTGCGGAGATTGCAGCGCATTTTGCGCTGCTGGGAGTTCTGACTTCGAGGACAAATCGCATTGATTATGCCTCTAATCCTCATTTGTGTCCTGCAATTACCAGAGTTGCAGTTGTGGTGCAAAGGAGTGCGCTAATCCCTTCCTAGGATCTAATTCCTGCACGTAAAATTAGTTTATTCTGTTCGCTTTCTGGTTAGTTTTGTGCTCACTGCAGCATTAGGAGCATCTTGGGTTTTGCTCCACAAAGCAGGTTGGTGAGGTGAGGCTTCAGGCAATGGCTGTGAATTTGACACAGAGTCCTGTTTGACCTGCTGCTGAATCTGAGGCGAAGTGGTGCTGTTATGATTAACCCTGTCACTACAAGCAATAAATTGGTTAAACGTATGCTAAATTAAAACAAGCTCAATAATTTCCATTTGCATTATTTATGTTTTTTGTTTTGTATTTTCTATCCTTGTTTCTACAAAAAACTGGATGATAAAATCCTTCAGTCTGGTGCTTTTCTTTCAACAAGCCCTTTTTTCTGAAGGTCAAGTTTGTTTATAAAGACTTTATAATTAATTTGATTTCTTGTTTCTGTTATTTTGTTCATGTAATTTTGAATATCTTAAATAACTTCCCTTTCCAGTGTTAAATGTTTATTAGAACTTAAGAATGTCTTCTTGCATTATCATTGTTTGAAAATGGTCTCAAAAACAGCAATATTGTCCTTTATGATGATAACATCTGGCACAAATCCTAGTTGTGATGATGATGATCAGAAGGGTTTATGTTCAAACTCATCTGTTTTTGCTCCCTTGAATATCCCATGCAGCTCATTTCTTCCTCTGTCGTGATTCTCACCCACCACTCAGCAGCCGCTCTGCATCTCCTTTTCCTAAAGCATGGGTGTCAAACTCGTTCTCATTTTGGGCCACATCAAGATCACAAATACTCCCAAAGGCCCGGTTGTGCCGGAATGCATTATATTATATTAATAAATAGCTGTCGCTGCATTTGACAACTTTTTCTTTTCACATTGATCAGTCACAGGAAGTCAGTGCTCAGGCTAGCTATGAGGGGGACGAACAGTAAAAGCTGAAGGACGCCAATAAAACTGCTGTACTACAGAGTAAAGCAGAGCAACGTATGCTGTGTTCACACAGCAGATCTTAATTCTCAATTATGATTTTTTTTTGCTGAAATTCTACTAATTAAATGCGACTACTGTCAGATTTCTGCGCAAACGATTTACGACCCCAAAGCAACCTTCATGCACAGAAGAAGAAAGTTGACATCACACAGCAGTGCAATGTTTTCAACAATAACAATGGACGCCGCCATCTTTGATCGATTTTTAAAGTTTCTCTACAACGCAAGCCGACAGTATCATCATAAGATAACAAAACAAAGGAAGAAAAATGAAATAGAAATAATAGAAACGGCTTTTTGTGAAGCAGAGACTTCAGAGTTAGTTACATGTACTTGAATAACTTTTGGGGAAAAATTACTTTTAGGAGTATTTTTACTATGCAGTACTTTTTACTTTTACTTAAATAATTTTATTATGAAGTATTGCTACTCTTACTTGAGTAAAAGTTTTGGATTTTCTTCCCACTGAATGAAAAACAAACGTCTTTTAACCAAAAATTCACCAGATAACCCACCTGCAGTTTTTGTTAAAGTTTCCAAAGTTTTTTTTTGTTTTTTTTAAAGAAACTGATTTGCAAAAATGTTTATTTGATCTAATTTTATTTTGTAAGGGTGTTATTTATATGAATCAAATTGATCTTTAAACACCAAAATTGCCTCATAATTTTCAAATTTTAAATGATTTAGATTTTGATCAGTTACTCATTACTTTTTCCCAAATACTTTTTTAGGCTTACTTGAGTTATTTCTTGGATGGCTACTTTTTACTCTTTACATGAGTAAAAATATTTTGTAGTAGTGCTACTCTTACTTGAGTACAATTTTAGGTACTCTACTCTAATCTGAGTGACTGTAACTTTTGTAGAGAAGTCTGTTTGGATGCGTAGTCAGAACCAAGACTGGTGGGATCTTGATGTGATGTGCTTCATTGACACAGACTTCCTTCATAATTTCGTAATTATAATTTCTTGTCATTGTTTACATGTGGATTAACCACGTCTGGCTTCTTCTGGTGCAGAATTATGACTCACATCTCATATCAATAATGTAAAAGTTGAATAAAATTCTTTGAACATCAGATATGCATCACTTCCAGTGATACAACTGGAAGTATCACAATCCAAAAAAGGTGGATATTGGCACACCAAACAAAGCCTGCTGTTTCAACATGACTTTAGGAACCTGCTCTCTGATCCTTGAATTAGATTTAAAAAGTCCAGCTGCTGTATCTGCAACAATCAGTGATTTATTAGTAACAGTTGTTACAGTGTTGCATCGGTCTGACATCGGTGTTTCCTCACTATGAGCCGGTACCTTTTCATAACTGGTATAAAATAATTGTTAGCTGAGATTGAACCAATTTGCCAGTTGGAACAGGCCAAAGCAGAGAGGCTGAATACAAATGCGCACTACAGTTTTTAGATTGTATTTTGTTGAAAATGTTGAAAACTAGTTCATCCTTCACTCCGAAAACACAAAATTTTACCAAGTATTTTTTAGGGGTGTACTGATTTAATTCCTTAATTCTGGAAGATCGGTGATCGGTTGAGACTTACATCTAAAGCTGATCTTATCCACCGATCTTATCTGGTCTAAAAATCAGCCTCTGTTCTCTTCTGCTTTGCAGTAAGAGAGGTTTGACTGTTAGCCTGGTTCACCAGGTCATGTCTGCACGTTTGCTGTGAACAATGACCCCACTGTTACCAACAGACAAACCTTCTTGCTATATTCAGCGACATTTCAAATGAACAAAAAATGGTATCGGCCAAAATCGGAATTGTCAGGCCGGGCTTTTTAAAAATCGGCAATCTGTGCACCTGTATAATTTTTGGTCTAGTTTCATTCACTTTAACTTTATTTTGGTAAATAAACAACATTACACAAATAAAACAAAAACAAAATTCTGCTTTTTAAACACATAATTTACCTAAAAAGGAATAGGCTGACTTGCCTAACCTGTAAGTTATTAGTTCAAATATCTTAATGGACATAAAATAATACAAAACTAATTTATAACTAACTTTTTAGATCTTATTTAAGTCAATAATTCCTTAAAATTTATCCAAAAGATTAACTGGCAGATTATTTAACTTATAAAAGAGGGAAAATGTCTTAAAGGTAAATAATCTGCCAGTGGAACAAGTACTTTTTCAATCAATATTAAGGAATTATTGACTTAAACAACCTTTTATAGCTCGCTGAAAAATTAACTGTAAGTTAGTTTTTGTGTAATAAACATGTGTAATAAAATATTTGCACTAGAAAAAAGACCAGAAATTACTTTCTGACACTATCGGTGTTAAATCTATAAACTTAGAGGATCATGAAGTGAAACTTGAACTTGAGTTAAGGAGCAGCTCTGGATTAGAAAAGATCTGTCACTGCTCTGTTTGATTTTCTGCTGCTTTCCCCTCAGAGTGGAGCATCTTCACCTTGATAGATGATCTTGGTGAATGTAGTCAACGCTGTCTGGAGACTCTCAGAGTTGATTTCTGTCTGTTTCCTCATCCTTCATCTCTCTGTTCTTCCTCCGTGAATAAAACATCTCCAGGTTCAGCTGAAATGTCGCCTCCGCTCTCCTTCTTTTCCACCAGATATTTCTCCTCCCTTCCTGCATTTCTTACTTTTTTTTATTCTCTTCCTGCTGCGTTTCCTTCAAACTGTTTTTCCCAGCTCCATCTTTCTTCTCCTTTGACCTCTTAGACACTGTGTCTGTTTCAGATCCGTACATCAAAAAACCGCTCTTCTCTGCTGTCTCTAATTCAAAACGTTCCCTCTAATTTTTACTTATTTTGCTTTTCTATATATAAAAAACATATTTCCCTTTCTCCTGTTGGATCTTATTTTTCTGGTTTGTTGTCATTTTAAGCTGGTCGGAGTTAAAATCTGATGATGAATATCTGAGGAAAAAACTCAAGTTGATACAAACAGTGGAGTCCACCTGTTTTATATTTGATTTGTTCCTTTTATTATGTTTTCAATGTTTTTACTCCAGTATTTATCAATAGTTTGATGTATGCAAGAAACCTTTCTCCCTCACTTACTTTCCTCCTTCCACCTTTCCTTCCTTAATTCTGTCCTCCCTTCCTGTCTTCTGTCTTCTCTTTCTTCCTTCTTCCTATAGTTCCTACCTTTTCTCCTTCCTTCCTTCTTTCATTCTTTTCTTTCCTTTTTTTCTTCTTTCCTTCCTTCCTTGTCTCTGTTTAATCTCGTTCCAGTAAATCAACGTTTCAGACTCACTCTTGGATCAGCAACCAAATGGCAAAACATCTGAAATAAAATAGTGAAACTTTAACTGCTCACTTTTTTTGGCAGAAAAAAGTGAGCGAACACAGTTTTAATCTGTTTCTGCTTGAAGGAACAAGAAATATTTCATGTTTGCTTAAAATGGTAATTTGGTGTCTCACAATCCCAGTTTAACATTCTTGATTAACATAAAACTGAATAAACACAGGATGTTGGAGAGATCAATGAAAGACGTAAAAAATGTAAGATTTAGAAGAAGGAAAATATAGTCATTTAAGTTCAATTTTAATTGGGAGAAAATGTCTAAAATATTTCTGAAGTAACAGGTAAGGCCATAAATAAATAAAAAATATCATAACAATCTGTCTTAGTAGCTTCCAGATATTTAGTAATTTTTTTTAAGTATTTCACAGTGGGACTCCGATGTTAATATGTCAGTTTTTCTGATGTGGTCAATAATTTATTCATGAATCGAGTTTCTCTCCAGATACTCTTAGAACATAGCAAACATCTTTATAAAGACAAAAAAAATTATATAAACTAATCCAGAAGTCAAATTCCTTTTTAAGGAACAGAAGTTAGGCTTAAAAAAGACGCCCTACTGAGCCGCTGCTGTAGTATCAAAGGATTCTTCTTTTTTTTTTTTTTTTACAAAGCTGACTGTGTATAAATGATGCAAAATGAAGCAATGCAGCCAGAGAGGTATGCAGTTGTCTTCTGAATAATAATAACAGCATCATTAAAGTTTTCCGTCTATATTCTTCACCTTGACTACCTTCCTTCTCTCTGGATCTCTAACAACGGCCTCCACAGGCTCGTTTTGTTCTGTTTGGCTTTATATCCGTCCACATCCTGCAGCGGTCTGCATGTTGAAGAATTTGGATTATTTTCTGAATTTAATTAGCTTTTCTGAGTTGAAGAAGTCTTCATTTCACTGAAATTTAAAACTTCTGTCATTCTAAATATGTTTTTGTCAAAGATGGTTATGTTTTTTGTGTGTGCTTCAACCTAAAAATGCTTAATATCTCCACCCTGAATAAACAGCAATGCAGTTAGAATGATTTTAAAAAAGAGAGATTTTGAAGTTTTTGTATTTATCGATCTCATTTAAACTGATGTTTCACATTTTTCTATTACTCAGTCCAAGACATTTGTGGGAAAGTTTTGTTCATGTATACGGTATAAAAAATAAAACCTGTCCGTGTTGTTTGCCCTATTCTGTAAAGTATTCAAAAGAAAATGCAGCTTGGGAAGTTGAAATACTTTGTTACAATTCTACTTGACACGCTATTGGCTGCCAATCCAAGAGCGCCATGCATTTTCCTGGGTCCTGATTGGCTGAGCTCCCATAAGTAGAGGTTCAAATCCATATATGAACAGCAAGTGGAAATGGTTTGTTGTCTTTTAGCAAAGAGAAGAGAAATTCTACAATCACTAAAATCTCAGTTTTTGTTTAAACCGTGAACATTAGCTTCACGGTTTTAGCATTTAGACTGTTTCCACTGTGCGTATTAATGCATATTCAGGTATATTTGATGAATGAGTAGCCGGGTGTACCTGCATCTTTAAAAAGTCTTAAATCCACGTATCAAAAATTTAATACATTTTGTCATGACGGGACTATATAATTACGTATTTTTTGTGTTGTTTTTTTTTTTACTTTTCTGTCAGGTAAAAATTCAAGTCGTCCTCAGACATCTTCACTGAATGTGACTGAACGAGGCAATAGCAGCTACAGCTAATATACCATTGTTAGCTAGCTAGCTAACTTATTTGTGTCATTGCGCCGACCAAAACAAACATGAGAGTTTAGTGCTAGCGGGAAAAATGGCTTACAGTATTTTTTACCAAAGAGATGAGAGAAATTCAGCAATCGTTAAAATCTCAGCTTTGTTTAAATTTTGTGAAGAAGGAAGTCGCACTCAGTGTCTTCTTCAGAGGTTTTTGTGTTGTTTTCTTCAGTGGTACTTGATGCAGTGCCCCCACAGGCGAGGAGGGGAACAGGTTACTGAAAGGGTTTGGTTTGTTTGACACGTTGCAGTGTGAAAACAAACCGTCCCAGCTGAAACTGTAACAAATGAGTCTACCGGAAAATCAGGTGTGAATGTGATGATATGTTTAGTCAATCTCACAAGTTAACATATTTATATTTGCATGCCATTTCCTTTTGTGCAATTCTGTCTTGGTACAAGTCTTAAATGTAATTCGTAATGGTCCTGGAAGGTGTTAAATATGAGTTAGTAAAACCTGCAGAAACCTTGAAAGTTATTGCAAATTTTAGATATTTGCTAGCGGCTGCGGTTCCTGACCACCGGTTCGCTGTAAATAAATAACACCAGGTCGCTGAATTCAGTTCAATACAAACACTATCATTTTACACCACCACAGTTTGCCATTAGACTCTATAAATATAAAACAGTTGTTCAATTTTAAGCGGTTAAGGACTAAAAGAGTTGATGTGTTGGAATGCTAAAGAAGAGGAATGAAACTTTAAGTATATCTGGAAAAAGCAGCTTTCACAGAAGAGTCTGGTTTACCTTCCTGTTAAAGACCTGAATAAAAGAAAAAGACTGTTTTAATGGAGCTTTAAGGTTGTTACTCTTACTCAGTTTCCTGATTACAGTCTTGGTTATGATGCTATGAAACGTATCTTGGCTCAGTCAGCACCATACATCAATGCAGGATCGAGTTTAATGGATAAGTAGCAAAAGCTGTGATTGAATCTGCAGTGAGTCATGTGAAAACGAAAAGCCTCTCCGTCGTGTGGCGAAAAGCTCTCAGACCCAGAGGAGTTTCTGCCATTTGAAAACTACGACCAAAACGAAATCCACAAACCTCGACTCCCTGAAACCAATAAGCTGTCCTTCAGCTATTTGCTCCTCAGAGAGCCCACCTATAGAACATCGCTCACTTAATAATCATCCTCGCCAAGTTTTCCACTCTACTTTTCATTTGTTTCAGCGTTCCTACAGAGCCAGGGGCAAGGTCTGACTCGAGCTGTTTATCAGAGAGCCAGAACGGGTCTCAAACACGTCCGGAGAGTTTTGGTGTTCATGTTCCTCTCCTCTCAATCGTTCAGCACCTCGGTAGCTTAAATTACTTCTTAGTTGGATCACTTTTCAAACTTCTTCAAAACTATATGTCCAGTTCATTCTTCTGTTGGGTTTTAGACCATTGATTTAGTTTGTTTACTGCGCAAAGAACTTTCTAGAATGCTGAAATTGCCCTCTGTCCTGTTACAGTTCATAAAATGTAATATCCCCCCTTCAAATGCAGTGATTTAAGCAAACTAGTTTAAATTGCAGCCTTGTGAGTGATAAGTACTTTGATGCAGAGGGACACAGAAACCCTGAAAATTGCACACAGCTGTTGGGTTTAGTTTAACATAAAGTAGGAGTTCAGTGAGTGTTGACACAGGATATTTAAATCTGAAAATTGTCTCCGGTTTAGATGCTGAAAGCTGTTGATGACTTGTAAATTGCAAATAGTTATATTTTTTAGAGTATTTGGGTCCAGTGAGGCGTTTATGTGTATAAACGGATCAGTAAATGGTCACTTCAGATGTAAAAAAGTGGATATTTTCTTATTATATTACTCCCACAGTACAAATACATGTATGTTTCCATGTATGTATGTTTATTGTTTATATACAAAAGTGCTTGTGTTTTATATATGTTAAATTGTTCTTTCAAAAGCAACAGGCAGTCAATGAGTAGTTTCATGTTAACTCACATTGATCAATAACTACTTAAAACTAAAAGAGATCGGGGTGGCGTGAAAGGAGAAAACTATGGCAGGTCAAGAGGAAGTTGTGGGTAAAAGTAGTTTGCCAGTATTTTGAATATTTAAAACAAATAACAAATTAATTATTATCAATATGGACTGATATTGTTTGTGGATATACTTATATCGTGATTTTTTTTTTTAGCCATATTGCCCTACGCTATTGCATGCACACTGAAATGTTGCTACAACTTACGTACTATTTTTGTACATTTTTATACTCCCATACTTATGCAAACAAACTAAGCCCTTAAAAAAACTCCCAGACATTTTTGGCAATAAGTTAATGCTTTTTGGTGTCTAGAAAATGAGACACCAAAAACCTCCTGATTTTTAAGTTACATTTAACAGGCACTGCAGACGTTTGGTGGTTTATCGCTGCATGCGCTGTACAATGGCTGCTGAAAAAGACAATTGTCTAGTTGTTGACTTACCATCCAGAAACCACTTGCTACATTCTTGTTGGTTGTGCAGGAGGCTCTACTGATGCTTTTCAAAGATGCATGGTTGTATAATTGCTCATCTGTTTGCAGCCATTTTCACGTGTGAGGGTAAACGCTGAGTTAGAGGGCATGGCCAGAACCAGTTTGATTGGATTTAAAGTGAGAAGAGGCCATAAAACAGCTCAAAAGAGGCAGAACTGACCAGATTAAAATCTCATCATCTTAGAGTGATTTTGTGCAAAAAAAAATCTTATGAACATGTTTTATGTTGCCCATAAACCTATCCTAACATGTTCAAGAACAATAGGTCACCTTGAACAATTGCCTGATCATCTTGGGCTGAAAGTTCAATTTTTTAAGCACATTTAAAGATTGCCCCCAAGTGGTGAAGCAAATGTTAGATTTACTTGAAAGAAAATTTAATTCTATTGCTGTGAGCTGTTCAACATGACTTAAGGGAATCTTCATCGGTGCAGACAGAATGTCTGCAGATTGTGCAGTACGGTAACATCAGGTCATAGCTGCAATCTGTGGTGCATACATGTTGTTGCACACTTTCACGCTACTTTCTTTCCTAAAAAAAATAAACCTGTCTTTTCTCTGAATAATAATAACAACATCATTAAAGTTTCCACCGACACCTAGCCTGGTGTACGTGAAAATCACACCCATCTATTTCCAGAAACAACGTTAAGTATTTCATATGCTATAGAGTCTATAGAGATTCAGGACTTATTTACACACTGAATAAATGTAAGGATTTTCACACATCTGTTCAGGGAAAGACAAAACATCTGTTATCATTTCTATTTTTGTTGCAGGATTGTTAAAAAGTATATATATAACCTGCCAAAAAGAAGAAAAAGCGTTACTCCCGAATCATTCAGCTGTAAGTGAAGGTTTCATTACTTGTCGTCATCTTAACTAAAACTCTCAGAGATTCATCAGTCTTCCTCGAGGTTTTTATCTCCCCTCTTAGCAGCTTCTGAGCCACTGGAGTGTGTGCTGTAATCATAGCCTAATAACAGATTATCTCTCGAATACTAAATGACTTTAATCCTGTTTTAATGACAGATAATACCACCACACTCCAACTGTGGGTGCATGTGTGTTTTGCATGTGTTTTGCATACTGATTTGCGTTTTCGCCCCTTTTTGTTCCCGGCTGTTTAAACGTTAACGGCTCACTGGTCGAGGTGATTCATTGTGCTCACAGTTGGAGTAATAAAACGAAAAGTTTTTAGTCGTTTTTCTCCCAGAATGGATCAGACACACACTGTCCTTTCTGGAACTGGATACAGGGTTCATTCGGGTGCTTGCAAACCTTGAAAATGCTTAAATTTTAATTAGGTTTTTTTAATGTTTGGGAAGTGTTTAATATTGAAATAATAAAATGCAATCTAATGTTTGATTTGGAAAACATTATTTACAGTTGAAACAAGACATTTTCATACACCTAATCAAAAGACACAAGTGGAATTTATTTCTCGCTATATGAAGTTAAATTAGACTAAAGTGTTCTCATTTTAGGTTAGTTAGAATCACCAAAATTATTTCTATTTGCTAAATGCCAGAGAAAACATAGCAAGAAAATTTTTTAGAGATTATTTTTGTATCTTTCTTTTTATATTGTGTGTAAGGATTTAATTTAAGCAATTAAATGATCTTAAATGATCTTGCTCCTCCATATATTTCAGACTTATTTCATCAGTTGATCAGTTGCTTTTGTCCCAAACATTTGGTGCAAACTGAAAGGAGATCAAGATTTCTTCGAATTTGTTGACAGGCATCTTTATCACTTCCTGTTTTTTAATCTCATTTTCAATATTTACTCAATAGCGTTTGGCCCAGTGTGAGTTTATAATCTCTTTTTATTCTTTTGTTTGATTTTATGTGTGTGTTTTTAATGTTTTAAAACATTGGACAAACTTCTGTTTTTTAAATGTGCTTTATAGATAAATTGGATTTGGATTTATATTTTATATGTTAAGCAACGTCATTGAAATCTGCAGATTTTTTTTGTTGTTAAATTTGTGTTTTTCTTTTTTACTTGGACCAGTCGGTAGTAAAGGTTGTGTGTGAGAGAGACATTTCAAATTATAAAATTGTTATATTTTAGTCTACCTTGTCCCTCCCGTACGTTGAATTCTACCACAGAAAAAAGATTATTAACTCTACTAATTGATATTATGTAACAATGAACTGAAACAGTCTTTTTTAGTTAATTTGTATTGTTTTTATCTCCAAGTAGAGGTGCTGGAAAAGTTTGAAAACTTGCCTTGAAAGAGCTTGACTTCTACTGCAGAAAAAGAGTACGATCCTTCTGTAGAACCGTAAAGATGATCGAGTTTAGTTAGTTTCCATTCAGCTGTGCCACAATTAAACTCCAAATTGCTGGTTATGATAGATAGAGTGTCTAAGTTAATTATGCTGTAAAACCTGCCTGGTTTGGCCATCTACATGCGCAGTGTGGCAGCACAAAGTTTTATTATTCTGCTGCTTCAGGCTGCAGGGACCTAATATGAGTTGCAGTAAATTATTGAGATGTTGGAGGCTGAATGGCAAAGTCAGAGGTGTTATTACTCACCCACTGAAGGCTATTGGGTGCCTTTAGAAAGAGTTGGTTATTTAAGCTGTGGAGGCTCCTGGGGAATATTAGGACGGCTTGATTAAATCTCCCTGCTCCTGAAGTATCCCTCATCTGCTCCGAGATTAATCTGGTAAACGCTGAGGGTGGAAAGTGTAAATCTGAACTCATTTTTGAGTGTTGCAGAATCCCGTCTTGTGGGAATTTATGGCTTTTCGGTGCGCTGGCCGAGAGGAACAATACCACAGCTATTTCGTGTTAATATATGTTGAAGTTTCCTTTTGAACCCCTGGGCTGTTTATGATTCATGAGAGGACTGCATGGCAGAGAAAGGAAAGTAACTGAGGATAAATCCCCTTTATATTTTTCTTTTAGTGTCATTTATGGAAATGAACAGAGGAAAACTGTGGTCACGAACTGGATGTGGGGAGGTCAAGGTTACAGACCAAATGAGAAACCACCCATCATGAACTGAACCAGGGATCTACATGACTTCCATCCATTCATTTAATATTAGGAAGCGGTGTGTTTGTTCAAGGCCAACCCCACAACGACTGGCACCTGAAAAAACAACAAAGCCATTTATCAAACGTCATCTTCGAAGATGAGTTGCTGTTGCTCCAGATATCAGTTTTCATGTGTGCAGGTCATCGTACTTCATCACTGGGGGTGACGGGAGTCTCACACCGTAAATGGATTTTACAGCTCTATTTGCAGCAGCTCATGTGTTAGTTATGACTGGCATAATTTGGGGACATTAAACTTACCAAGTGAATCGGCATTAGTCACTGAGGTGACCGTGCTGCTATATTTATTCTCCATTACATTAGACATTAGTCTTTGATGGATGGCAACACACTCAAGCATTACAGGTTATTCTGGTGAACGAAACATGATTACGCTGAATAAAACAATGCAAACAAATTAAAAATAAATTATTTCATGGTGGGGAACCTGCCAGAAGAGTGCTTCAAGCCAATATCTTAATGCTAATGTTAAGTACTAAATGTTTACAAACCTGAGTTGGCACATGCTTCCAAATCTGAAACTAAACAAAATGGAGGATCTGCTCCCAAAATATTTCAATCAAACTCTGATGCAGACCAATAATGGGAACTCTGGTTTGGTTGAAGTGAATTCTGGTGTGGTTTGAATGCGTATGTGAACACCAAGCGGACCGGAGACTGCTGCGAACGCAGAAAGCAGATTATAGCGCATGGCATTGTGGGTAAATACAAACAAAACAAACACAATAGTCTAGCGCTACCAGAAGAAATGGCTTGCGATCTTGTGCCAAAAACAACAGAGAAATCCTTCAGCGCTCCAGCGCCTCCACAGGCGAGGAGGGGAACTAAATTTTCATTTGGATCGTTTGACAGTGCAGTGTGAAAGTGAACCGCAGGAGCTGAAAATGTAGCAAATGTTTCACCTTTGGTCCTAAGTTGAACCGAGGCTACCAGACTATCAGGTGTTAAAACACCCTAAAATCCATTTCAACATCTGTTAAATATTCATCAACTTTGTGTAGCATAGAATATAAAAACAGTAATATATTCTGCCTTAGTTGCAGCGTTGGAGCAGCTGGTGTGTCTTCAACACTTTATGTGCTGCTCCAAGCTTTATGGTGTGCCTCCTCCTACACATACAGATAGACGCTGATCACACTATGATTTTCTGTTGTGTAATTCTCATGAACCGAGTAACCATAGCTCTCCAGCGACTGCTAATGAGGAGAAGCAAAACGAGTCAGTTTCTGTTGCGGAGAAGGACAGAACTGAGCCAGTAGTCATTAAAATCAGAGGACAGGGATTAAATTTTTAACAGAACAAGGAGGCATAAAGTTTTGAGCCGAGCAGTGAAGTGAAACAGAGCAGAACCAGCAGAGGAAGTGGACAAAAGAGAAAAATGGTCAGGAAGCAGAGTAATATCGAGTGTTGCGGCTCAAACCTCTGGGCTTTTTAGTTGTATTACTCCCTCTGTGTTGCTCACAGACTCAGTGACATTTTCTTCTGCCAAGTTTGTGTCGCAGTCATCATCCGCTCTTAAGATGCACTGCCTCACATCCCCGAGATGATTCGCTTTAATGAGATGAAGGAAGAGGATGACAGAGGATAGCAGGTATGATGAAGACGAGCAGAAAGAGGCTAAGTGAACAGGAACCAGGTGGGAGAAGAGGATTAGGCTGAGGCGAGGGAAGAAGAGAAAATGGGAAGATAAGACTCCGTGTCTAGCTAATAGTTCCCCATGTCTTTCTTCCCTCCTGTGACATCCTACAATTTCACCCCTGCTGGCTTTTAAGGGAGCGTAAATTTCTTCTTCCCTGTTCACCGTTCGATGCAGAAGAGGAACAGGAATTTTGCAAAGCAGCAATGCTAAAAATATCAGCGTATGGAAAGACAAGTGATAGTTTCTCCAAGTGGTTTGATCTCTGATAGTGCTGTCACTGTCACCACTAGGTTTGGAGTTTTTTCTGATGCAAAAATAAGTCATGGTTTTATTTTTTTCTGTTCTCAAAGTTAAATCCAGACTGTATAGTTTCTGAGGACATGAACATGAGTCATGCATCAATATTCAGGCCCATTCACAAAAGATTAAGATTGAATCTTTGCGGGATGATGGAGAGAGCTTTCGGGGAGTATTGTGAATGCAAATGAAAATAGAAAAGGAAAATGTCACATATATTTGCTTTCTACATGAAATCCAGTTAAATTACTTCAGAAACCATCTAATTATTTAATGCTTTGAAACCTACAAACCTGACCTCTATGAAAGAACGACGGGAAGAAAGTCATTGTTTGAAGAAAGCCATAAGAAATACTGTTAGCCTCCAGCCATCGCTGGAGGATTTAGATCAACACTTGTTGATATGTTAGAATGGCCCAGTCAAAGTACTCGGTCTAATCGATTGACTGTGGGAATGTGTTGACATCGCTTTTAACTTGCACTCTGCAAAGATGTGCAAAGTTGGCAGACACATAGCCCAAAGGACTTGGAGCTGCAAATGGAGCAAAATGTGATACTTAAAAATATTTCTTTGCACTGAAGGAGGTTTTCTTCCAAATTTGCAACATTCTAATGGTTCATGCAGGTAAAGGAGAGCATAGTGTTGTCTTCATCTACTTAAAAGACGAGTGGTAACGCTTTATTTGCAGGGGTGTGCATAAAACTGACATGAAACTGTTATAAACATGACCTAGCATGTCATGAACATGAATGTCTCTTCATAAATGTTTATGACTGTTGTCATAAAGTGTCATTCTGTAAATGATGACACTTTTAACGCAAAGTTACATTAAAACTTGCATTAAAGGCCCATTAAATATGTCAACTTTTGCATTAAAAGTGTCATTATTTACCGAATGACCCTTTTATGACAACAGTCATAAACATTCATGACGACTCCTTCATATTCATGACAGGTGTTATGTGATGTTTGACAGTCTCATCTCAGTTTTATTCACCCTTTTAAATAAAGTGTTACTAGACAAGTTTATCAAAACCACTCAAACTCACTGATCCAGAAAGTAACAGGGCAAATGTGTAAATCAGAGTTTGCACATCAATCTCAGGGTGTATTCACACCAGAAATGATTGTTGGTACATTTGGTTTTTTTGTTTCGAGCTGTTTGCTTTATTGTTCTTTTTTGCGAGTGGACTATAATTTGTAAACAGAGTCACGCGGGTGACCATCATTGCTCCCATTAGTCAGAAATGACGGAGGTGAGACTGACCTGGATAAACAAACGAGCAAGTCCTGCTTTCTGCCTTTCTGTTGCGCACATTTTTGCTGTTATTACAACTACAATACCATTTTAAATGTCATGACAAAGTCATTCAATGCTGGTTTCGCAATGTTATAAATCTAATTTTGTAATGGTGTCAGTAATGTGTCCTGTAAGGAAACGGCAGATCAGGTACGCTTTCAGTATAATCACTACATGCAGCAATACTGTTAGCAACATGAAGTATAAAAAGACATACGTCCTGTTGTCGGTCTATATTCACACCAGAGGCGAACCGGACCAGAGTTCGTTTGGAAGTGGACCAAGATCACCTCAAAAATGGTTTTGGTCCATACCAGGGTTCACTTGAGTGTATTCACATACACAAAAGGCCCGGTCCAACGGTGGAAATAAAGTCTAGTCACTTTCAAGCAGAAACCACATATGAAGAAGATCTGCAGCTAAAAAATCACAATCGATCATAGATTCTGTGTTTGCAGTTTGGGGAAAATCTCCCCATCTATTTATATGTTCTTGTAAATTAGAAGCATATTGTCTCTGAATGTCTAGCGGTGGTTACGTCACGCTGAGTGTGTGAAGAAAAACTGTGTTATGAACGCACTGCTTTTCTTAATGCTATCTTTTTTACCACAAAAGTTAGAATTGATCCTTTCGCTGATATTGCTGCAATTGATTTCTCTAATCAAATAAATTGTAAAACCTAGATTTATAATGTGGTTGCTGCTAACTGCATAATTTGTACATTTCCCAGCAAAATTCTTGGCGAGATTAATAAGCAAAATTCAGATAAATTAACACCTACTTAGATCCTGCTTAGATACGATTCAAAATAAATGCAACTTTCTCAGATATGGTTAGCTTGATGAGTCTGTTTACATCTGCATGAATCCAGTGCAAACATAATGCTTTGTGAAATTCCCTGAGGAAAAAAAAAAACATTTCTATCCTGGTATGATTGAGCTGGAGATTTTTTTACCATCTAAAATTATCCATGGCAGCTGCTGGAACAGTTTATTGTCCCTAATTTCATAACTTGCTGTACTTTTTTCGCACCATATTCCAAAAACTATTATCCTTGCGGACAACGCCATATAGCTGCAGGAGGTCCAGGCCCCAATCAGTTATATTGCAACAGCGTGATAAATTCTCACCCCCTGCAACCAAACAGCAAAAAATTGAATTCCTGTATGGAGTCTTATTATCAACTTGAAGATAAAACACTTTGAGTCCCAGCAGGAGATTAAATTTTAGCGAGGCAGAGAACAAATGTGTGTAATACTGGTCTGGAGCGATGCCATCTGCAATCCTTTGCCCCATAACCTCCAGCAACACCATCAGCAAGATTGTCCTGGAGAGGAACTGGAGTGAAACTTTGGTGCAAAGACTCCCGTTTATCAGCTTATGGGTCAACCGAATGTAAAATGTTGTTAAAATGTGTGTTGCTTTAGAGCAATTCTTGTTCAAAGCACATTTTATGAAGTAAAAATCTGTAATTTTATGTGCTTTTTTTTTTTTTTTTTTACAGTAAACTTACAGTTTGACCCACTTATAAAATGTGTATCTTGAGAGATCATTAACTTTGATGAAAAGCAGTTTAAGTACCACGTTCTTGGGGAAAAAACACAACTTAGATAGAAAAATCAAATAAGAAGGTCTAAATAGACAAGACTTATTTAAAAGTGCCAATTAATTAAAAAAAAAAAAACATTCAAAAAGCTTAAATTTGTTCAACAAAGAGAAGAAATGCTAGATGAGAGCAGCTAGAATGGATCTAATTTCTTTGCTAGCAAAAGAAATCTGAAGAGACAAACCAACCGGACTGTTCATTAAAAGTTTGTAGACAAAATTAGGACGAACAGGTTGTTCTTACTGGGCTTTCTCCTTATTACATACAGTTAAAATCATCCCTGTCAAATTGACTAAAATCTAAAAGACTGACAATTTATTCTCACTGCATCATTGTTACTGAGAAAAATTCAGATTTGTACAAGGAGAAAGCACCACACCAAGGTCAAAGAAGTTATCACAAATGGTCACGTCACCAATTTGGCAGCGTTTGCGATATGTAAAAAAACTAAATCAATAATTATTGATGTCAACTAATATGAAATGCTTATTTTATGATACGTTTTCAGCCATATCATCCAGCCCTAGTTTGTTTGTTTGCCTTTGACCCTTTGCACGTGACGTCACGCTCTTCAGAACTCTGCTTGCGCCGCCATGATGGACGTCAAAACTACCAAGTCACTCCTGTAAAGCCTGTCAAACACAGATACCTGGTAGCCTAATATCGCTTCTATTTAGTTGACGTAGTTGCAAAGGGTCAATAGGTTGGCTCGGTGCTTTCCAGGCACATCCAACTGCTAACTTATCAGACCCATAACTCTCTGAAAGGACTATATGTTCCTTCTGGGATCATCTGTAATAAGATCTAAAGAGTTGTTTAAAGAGATGTCTGGGTTCCTCTCCTGGATCTGTTTGGAATCCCAGATAAATCACCTGAAGAAAAAATGTACGTTGGAACCACAAAGGAGACCATATCCAAGCACAAAATCTGTGACTGACTTTTAACAACTTTATAAAGGTCCGTATTCTTCTTCTGGATAAATCCAGTAGATAACTTGCGTTTCCCTAGGAGACACATACTCACCCTGTCCTTCTGACAGAAAATCTATAATTTAAAGGAGAATTTGACTGGCATGCTATGACAGCACATTTCCTCTTTTTCTTTGAGGTTTCCTGAACAAAGACAGGATTTTAACCCTATATCCTACCCAATAATTGCTGTCTGCAAAGGATTACATGTTAGGCCAAAAGTTCTGCTTCGGTTCTCGTCACCATTAGTTTTTGAAAATCCCAAGTATTCCTCTGTGAATCAAAGAAATCCTCCGATTTTACTTCAGCCTGCAGGCGAGCTGAGCTGGGATTGTTGGAGAGGCGGAGGAAGGCGGAGAGCATCAAATTATCTGCAGAGAAGTTTTTTTTAAGGAGCACTTATCTTTTAATGTTTCCTGAGGGAGGACGGCTGCAGATGAATTCAGCTGATGCCGCGGCGGCTGCCGTTGTGGTTCAGCAGAGGCCTGGAAGCCATGCACACAAATACACGAGGGCACAGACTGAGATTCATGCACACCCTCAGTCAGTCACAACATCCCATTTTTCTTCTACACAGCTATTTCTTATAAGAGTCTCAGTGCTGTTGGGGCTTCTGGTCTCTGTGGAGCAGACTGATCTACAAACCGCTCCTTATCTTAACAAGAGTTTCCACGCAGGCCATTTCCCAAGTCTCCAAACAGCTCCTGTTAATGGATGTGTGTTGCTCCTGATAAATCCAAAAATAGGCTCATTGTGCTTGAAATTGTTGAACTTCATAAAGCTGTTAAGAGCTGAAACAATTAATCGTGATGAATTGACTATTGGAATGATCGTCAACTCATTTAGTAATCGATTAATCGTTAATTTTACTCTAAGAAAGACAGTTTGGTAAAAAAAAATAAAACAAATTCAAAGCAGTAATTAAGCCAAATTGTACAAACTATATACATTGGAGATAAAAAATATCTTTGTCTGTAAATATGTTTTAGCCAAAGTTCCACAAGAAGTAAACTTTTAGCTTCACCCTGTTCAAATTCACTGAAGGAAGAAAGTTGGACTAACTTTGTCTGGCTAATTGTTCTTTGCTGCTCAGTTAACCGTGACGATATTTTCAACATTAATGCACATGCTGTCGTACCAAATTTCAAGGACATTATTGCAGTGACAGGGTCCTTTCCGGCAGAATAAAATGCATAATCTGGGTCAAAGGTTTTACATTTAATGTGCTAATTTCAACTCTGAGTCCAAATTCACTTCCAACAACCCACCATCATGTTGTCAGGGTCGCTTTGCGTCAAGCTGCAGCTCATTAAGCATTGTTCTTATCGTCTTTATTAAAAAAAAGTTCCTTTAAAGCAAACAAAGATGCTTCTGTCCCCCCAAACAAATGATCTGCATCTAAATATTAACAAGTGAAGAAGACGAAGAGAACATTTCTGAAACAATTATTAATATTTTAGGTTAGGATTTAGGTTAATCCACCACTACTGTTAGGCAAGGCAAGTTGGTAAATTCAAAGTGCTTAACTGGAAACAGAATTACATTAAAGACAGAAAACACAATGAAACTATTGAGGTAAAATTCAAGCATTATAAAAAAGGAGAGCAATAAAATCAAGCATGTTAGAAATCTATGTTTGAGATAAGTAATTGACCAAAACTGACATTCTCTTGATTTTATTGACAATGCAGATGCAATCGCTATAATAACCCCTACAACAAGGTTTATGGATTCCCTATCAAATATGCACAAACTGAAGGTTTGAAAAAAGAAATGAAATAATTTACTGCAGTTCAGACGGCTGATGAAACAGTCTGCTGGATCTTTATGCATGACTTTACAAACTAATTACCAAAATAGGCTCATTATACAAATGTTGAGGAATATGCATAAAAGGAATCCCATACTATGGAAAATCTCTGCTGTGCAAGTTAGAGTTGCCAATTAACTTACTATCCCTCCCACACTGCGACACGTCTGATGAGTAATGCAGCTTCAAGTACAAAACCCTCCAGGTTTGCTTTAACATCACATCTTGTACGTCTTTTGATTCCCAGCTAAGACCAGATGGTTGAGGTTTTTTTATACATCAATGCGATTTGTGTCGTGACGAAGAAGCCCTGCAGAATGCAGATAGGTAATACTGATATGAATCTTGTGGAGTTAGCAGAAGTGGCTCAGTGAAAATATTACTTTATCTCATGCTGCACTATGCAGATGCTCTGTCTGTACCGATGAAGATTCACTCAGCTCTGACAGCTATATGTCCATTCATTCACCCACCCACCCATCCATTCATTCTTCCATCCATCCCACCAATGTTTGTCCATCCATTCGACCATCTATTGTTTGTCCATCCATCCATTGTCGTTCGTCTGCCCATCCATCTAGCCATCCATTAATGTTGGTCCATCCGTCAGTCGTTGTCCATTCAGCCATCCGACCTTTCATCTATTCTTCCATCCATACATCTAAGGTTTTTTTTAAAAAAAGAAACATATATACTGTTATTACTGCAAACCAAAGACTTTTTTAAAGGTAAAACAGATTTTGGAAACTGAAAGATGAAACTGTGAGGGAAGGACATGCAACCTAGTAGATGTCCTGCAGGCGGCAAACAGATAATCTTGACCTGCTCTTTTCGCATTTTTTTCTTTAGTTTCCTTCAGATTAACCCCGGCAGATAAACACTTTGTGAAAATTTGATACAAAATGTCAATATTTAAAACTTTGGGAATAGCAACAAGTTTTATTTCCATTGCATCATTGTCTCTGCATTAAAATACTGTTTCTCTTTATTTGGAATAACCCCATAAATTCAAAGTCTTTGAAGCGCTGCTGTTTAATTAGTTCACAGATGTTTACAGTAAATTAGAACCAATCCCAGAACAAAAAAAAGATAAAATGCTGAATCTGCACTCAATAAATGATGCAGCTCAGATACAAAACAACACTGGATCTGGTCTCACATTGCAACATAAGCATTGCATTGATGGCTGCAGACCCTTTACAAACACGCCATGCTGCCCCTAGAGCTCATTTGCATAAAAATAGTTTGTAGTATAAGCTTTTCTGCTGCTGCAATGCAGAGTTTTCCATTTTATGAATCCCCAGCATCCAATTTCGTGTTTCCTTTCTGAAATAAATTACATTTGCAGAGGTGCTTGGGTGATGTGTGCCTGTATTTTCATATGAATAAGGAAAAAGAAAACAGTTTTCTTTTTCCCACTGAACCTTGTTGGCCTGCTGCCCTCCATTAAGAGAAATTTATGTCAACTATGTTAGCAGCATTTACTTCCTGGAGCTTGTGAATTAGCAGATATTTTATTGTTCCTAACTCCTGGTGGGTTCATTGGTATGGATGCTGCAGCGCACAGCATTCCCTCCACATCTGCATATTTCTGGCTCCGTGGTTCTTGGATTGTTGTGCGTCTCTGCAGTGAAAGCGAGCGTTTCGTTGTGTCTCCCGGCTTCTTTCCGCTCCTCCGTCAGTCACGCCTGGCAGTTTAAGGATGAAGTGATTTAAGATAACCACAGAAACGCAGCTTGTTGTTGTTTTGATCATATCATTTAGCTGATGTCTGTCTCCCACGCAGACGCCCACTTTGCTGATCAGTGTGATTATTCTCAATAAGAAGGAGGATTTTCTTTCTGTTTCCAAGGGCAGTGACAGATTGGTGAATGGGTGGATTACTGAACATTCTCATATCTGGAGACTCTGATGAGCACAATGGGCTTGTTGTTGACTGTCAGAAGAAGAAATCAGGATGATTTAGCAGTGTGTTTGACTTAAGGATGCAGAACAGAACAGTTCTTTTTGTTACTCTGAGTCTGAAAGACAAAGTGCTGAGCCACTCAGTTTAGTGGCTGTCAGATCGGCAGACTGTTATCTGGCCAGTGGTGTCAGCTCTCCTGAGGAAAAGTCTGTCAGAGAGGAGGAGAAGGTCAGGACTGAAGTATTGAGGTTTCACAACCGAGCGAGTGCCTCGGAGCAGCAGCAAACACTGAAGAATGTTTTTAACTCTGAGTGTGTGTAAGAGAGCAGAATTGTCTGAAACAACAGATAGAGGGCTTTGTAGGTGAAGAACCCTTTTTATTTTCACGTCAGAGGACGTTCCCACTTTTTGGTCTCTACATTGTAAGAAAACCAATGCCTTCAAATAAGCAGCAAAGCGCCCTATTGTGACCGGAAGAGCTGCAGAGATCTACAGCTCAGATGAGAGTATTGGTAGCAGGCTTTCCTCCAGAAAACTGGCTAAACTCAGTGATAGAGGTGCTACATCAGACCACTAGAATATTCTTATGTTAAAAAGTGTTAAATGTTGACTGGAAATGTTAAAGTACGACTAAATATTATTCACAATACTAAGGTTACAATTACACCAGTTCTGCTTAGTCCACTCTAGTTCTTTTCTACAGGTGTGAACTCATGACCAAACTCCAAAAAAGTTAACTCTGGTCCGCCTACAGACCTCGGTCTCTGTTCAGTTGAAGGAAACTCAAATGCATAATTTGAATGCCAAGAAGACCCGAAACCACTCTAAAAGCAGGAAAACAACCTCACTGCAAGGCATTCTGGGTAAATACAACCAAAACAAACGTGTGAGTCTATCGCTAGCAGGATAGACTCACACAACAGAAATGGCTGAATGGTCTTCAGCCAAAGACAAAAGAGAAATTCTACAATTGCTAAAATTTTATGCTACTCTATTTTTGTTTACATTTTGTGAAGAAGGAAGTTACGCTCAGTGTCTTCTTCTGAGGTTTTTGTGTCGTTTCCTTCTGTAGTTCTTGGTATAGCACCACCACAGGCGAGGCGGGGAACAGGTTTTTCAATTACCCCGGAAAAAGAAATTGTCTAATGTTTTTTGATCCTTTATTTGTGACATGTGGATTTATTCAATGAAGTTTTTAGCATGTGGACTGATAGAGAGAGGCAGTACAGCCTTCTGGTGATTAAAAAAAGACCCCAGAGTTTGTTTTTGTTCACGTACAGACCATAATATGTTGCCATTACGCTTTCAGCTTTACAAAGATACTCTTTAAAGGGGGATCATTATGTAAAACCATCTTTTTTGAGCTTTATGTCATGTTGTAATGTTATTCCCTCATCAAACACATACCTGGAGAGTTGCTTTGATTCTTTCATGCTTGTTTGAGAAATCCTTTAATCTCCCTTTCAGTCACCCAGGGATGCCTTAGCACCTGCTAAACTTAACAGATTTTTAAAACTGTGTCATTCTTTTCCTTCACTTCAATCATTTGAATCTCATAAGACCTGCAGTGTTTTATAATAATGTGGTTTAATTGGCTTTTTGTCTATTATCCCAGTAAGGAGGAGACTTGAACTCTCGCAGGTCAAACTGGATTTAAATTTGCCCAGATTAGTTAAACACACTGGGATGTTTTCTGCTTGAAGAAATCTTATTGGCCCCAGACAGAAAACAGCCGTTTCTGGGTCTCATTATTGTTTAACGCGATGAGCTCTGAGCCGATAAATAAGCCGAGCGACATTCATACGGAGAAGCTCAGAAATCTGTGTTTGTGGGTCTTACAGGTTCCCAAATGCATGACTTCATGTTCTCTGCTGTTTGCTGGGTGATGGATGGCGCTCATCAGTATTCAGGGTTTCCCAATCTGTCATGGACTCTGTGGACACTTTGTTATTCAGTGAGAAAATGTGGAAAAAGCTCATGAATAAGGCCAGATCTTCCTCCTTATCTGTAAGGGTAGCCTGCCTTTTCAGGTTGAATTAGATGGACTTGGCTTCTTCTCTCCAAATATTGTTTCAGATCTTCTTCTGGACTTCTTAATGCAGTCGAACTTACCATTTGTCACCACAGCAAAAAGATAAACTTGACACTGTGCCAGCCGACGAAATGTCAAGAGGCTGAGTGATGGATGTCCAGGTGGAAATTTGAATGAGCAAAAAAAATATTCCCCATCAATCAAATGTCACTGCAACTTTATTTGGCTGCTGAATAACTTCTTGTTTCACTGGCAGAAATGATCTTTTAAAATTCCTATAAGAAAAATAATATTTTTCAAAACTGAGAACAATTGTTTGGGTTTTTCTATCTAAAAAGTAAGAAAAAAATCTGCAAAAGTTCACACAAACCATTTCAATTTTAATGTAACTTAAACGTCCCAAATCAAGTAGTGTGCCATTAACATTTTTAATAAATGTCAAAAGTATTTACTCTCTTCCATTTTTCCTTTTTGTCAGATCATCTAAAAGTTTTAGTATTACATAAAGATAACTTGAGTTTATAAATGATGAGTTGACTTATCAATGGCAACAAATTGTGTTGTGTAACTATGTTTTTAGCTGGAGATGCAGGTTGTAAATGCCTCGGAGGACGTGTTATTCTCCTCAACATCACATGAACAGTATTGTTTGCTCAAAGAACCTGTTTTTGTTGGAGTCGAAAAGCTTAATATTCAGGGACGCTCTTGATTCAGCATCGCCAGGGTCAGTGTTGAGGTTGGTTGGCTGCAGAGGCCAGCAGGTATTCAACATTTACCTCCATTTTCCTCTGAGCTGTCTGTGTTTGTGCTCCACTGGTCACACCATCAGGGCCATTGGCTCCTAAATGCCAAAAGAAAAAAACATCTCTGTGCTTTTTAACTCCACTGCCCCCTCTCTCTCTCTGAGTTTCCTCGTCAAGGCTTACCACACGTTATCTCCTCAGGGATTACAGCTCTCCTGGTTGGAGAGCCAACCTCTTATTTTCCTCTTTAGGCCACTGTAATTCACCTGCTTTTCACAATAAGAGCTCCCCACTGCCTGCTTTAACAAGTATCTGTCAGGGATAGAAACTATAAAAAGGACCATCAGAGAACCACATAGTTGAGGGTGAAACAAGAGGAAATAATCTTCAACCTAAATCGCTACTCGATTTATTGTAAGTTTAACCATAAGGAAATATGTGGACATTCTGGAAACTGGAGACTTTAAGTTTAACCATTTTGTAGGAATCTCTGTGTCCTGCAAACATTTCCCTTCAGCTATTAGCTGCTGCAGGGGCTTTTTTTTCTCAGTGTCTGAGCCAAATGACACTTCTCTTTAGCTGCTCTCTATCAACATTTGTACATGTAGCACCTGTTTGGAGTGACTTTTTAAGGCAAAATTAAACGTTTTCAAATGGACTGAAAGTTTGAATGTGGTGACAACATTTTGACACCTGCATTGCTATAGAGCAGTTAAACCCACATACACTGCAAAAACACAAAATCTTACTGAGTATTTTTGATCTAGTTTCTGGTGTAAGTATGTTACACTTGAAATAAAACAAAACTAACTTACAAGATCTAGGAGCTTATTTTAAGTTAATAATTCCTTAATATTGGTGAAGTACTAGTTCAACTGGCAGATTATTTCACTTTTAGCTAGATTTTGTGTTTTTGCAGGGTAGATAAATAGGTGAGGCTTGCATCTGCTTTAACTTACAGCCACAAAGTTTTTCACAACTTAGCAGAACCTGCTAATGACAAGTACTCAGCTGTATTCAGCTGCCTGAATTGTAAGTTTTTTTATGACAGTTTCCTAAGACAAGAACAACTTGTGTGTTTTAAGGCAGACCTAAGGATCTTAATCTGGATTTTCCAACCCTAACAGAGCATTTGAATTCCTACTTCCTCTGAGTTTTGAGAAATACGTGTATTGCTGGTCACAAACACTGATTTCAAGCATCTACAGTCAATTCAGGACAATGATACACAGATTTTTTTCGGTCTGTACATTTTGACTGACGTAAGTCATGACTGGTGATCTAATTAAATTAATCAAACCATATTAAGGTGTCATAAAACGCTTGGAAACTATGGAGTTTTGACTGGAAATGTTGTGGAAATCCTGCTGTGTTTTACAACATAAACTCTTAACCTTAAGTTAATTGTGCTGCTTTGATATAATGCTAATTTTGGTCCTTTCAAATGTGAGTGTGCATATTTGATGCTTTGAAGCCTAAGGAAATCTGGAAACAACTTCTGGCTGTAAAGTCTTAAAACTATTTTTTAAGCTGGTGTGATATTATGCTTTAGTTTTCCAAATTATCAGGCGGCAGGGATTATCAAAAAGATGTACTAATGCTTGTAAGTGCCTTGATGTTGACGGAGTTATCAAACCCTGAAGCTTTGTTGTCAGAGTTGTGAACCCAATTCGCTCTGCAGGGTGAGTCATGTTAATTAGCTGTTATATCAGTAGTGAGGCATTGTTCTTTTGAATGTAGCTTAGGGTTAGCAGTGTGACAGCAAAAACAAATATTCATGGTGCTGAAGGTCGCCTTTCACATTCTGTCTATGATCCAATCAAACACAAAAACAGACAAAGCATAATCCAACAGAACAGATCTTTTCTGCTGACAAAATCTAGAAAAATGTTTAAACGACTCAATGAAACACGTTCTGTTGCAGCAAGTGAAACAAGATGGCGAGAACAAGTTTGGCAATTTTTTTAATTTTTAAAATGTGCAGCTTCTACTTTTAATTTCAATCTGTTACAATTTACATCTGTGTCATTCTCCATATTTTTTAATCTAGCATTTGTTTTTATTGTTTTTTATCATTTAATGATTTATTTTCTCCACTAATATTTCTCCTTTGAAAAAAACAAACAAACTGTGAATGCAATAATTCATTACCAAAACGAATACAAGAGTAAAGGAATAACATACTTATATTTTAAGTTTTATATTCAGAAAGATTTAATGAGTCAATTTTTATTACATTTTACTGACTAAATTAACCTGTATTACATTTGTTAGCAAAGTGATTTTTGTACCTAGCAATTTCTATATTTCAACATTTACTTCCAACTTTGGCACTCCTGGTTTTCCATATATTCCTTTATGTTTTTGTACCTGGACATTCCTGAAAATCCTTTCTCCTTTCCCTCTTTATATTTCCTTATTTTCAGGGAATAAAGGCTTGAGAAACAGTTTAAACCTAAACCTATCTGAATAAAACTATTTTCATTTAAAAAGCTGATGGTTTGGAGATAAACGTGTCTGACTTCTTAGCACCAGTGAGCTCCCATCATGCTGCGTTTAACAACTTAACTGTCTTTCTCCTCGGCTGGGAAAAAGACCATAATCCATCTCCAGCTGTGTCACATTTTACGACGTCTTCACTTTCATGACTTTGAACAATGGAACTGTTTATATTCCTGCTAAGAGAAACAACAGGGATTGTTTCACTTAGCTGGCATTAACCAAAACTCAGATTCTGGGTTGTTTAAAAGGGCTTCTGGAAGCTGAAATTGTCAATGACTTATAAGAACTTGACTTAGATCAAAATATTGATACATTTGAACTCACCTTTAGGGGTAGGGAGAGAGGGTTTTGGTCTTCAGGGAAAGCTCTGGGGAAGTTCAAAGCCTGTCTTAGACATTTCCCATTAAGAGAAAGCCTGAGGAGGCCGACCCAGAGATTTTAACTCATGGCTGGCTTCAGGATGTCACACAGGGGCACCGATTTTCTTAATTTTTGGTGATTGACGGTCAGCTGATCTTACTCAACTCTGGAAAAGTCTGAAAATCAGCCACTTTCCCCTGATTTTTTGCCACATGCAGTTCACAATAGTCACCTCATTGTTGCTAACTCAGGAAGTTTGTTGCCTTATTTAGCTACTTTTTTATTCAAAAATGCATCTAGTGACTTTTTTCTGTGCTATTGAGGACTTTGGCAACAACACCTGACCGTGTTAATTATACACAAGATTGGTATTGACCAAAATCAAAATCGGCTGCTCAGGGTTTTTAAAGATTGTCTGGAAAAATGCAATCAATCCGCCTCAGGAATGCCAAAGAGTTCCTCCTTATCAGATGGAGGTGGAGCTGTTAAATGTTTGAATGGCAGGGATGCACTACAGTGCTGATTGAACCTGTGCATTGATGTTAGATTTAGGGATGCAAACAGCTAAATGACTTAAGATTAACTATAAATCAATGGTTTATTACATTGAAATTAGTTCCAATCTGGCCGGGACTACAGTGAAATGGGATGCAAACAATTAATTGACTTACGATTGTTGATTAATGGTTTAATAGATTAAAATTAGGTCAGTTCACTTAACTAATAACATCGTGTAGCATTTCCCCAGCACTTGAATTAATCAGCCGGTCTCGACGGGTGAATTTAGCGTTTTTATTTTCTTTGATGACATCCAGCATGATTATCTCCTCAGTCACATCAATCACCGAA
>CAEFZY010030398.1:0-18517 GCA_903066815.1 Brachyrhaphis roseni
ACAGGGAAATAGCTCCTCAGACATGTTCGAGCTGGTGAAGCATTTTATCTGACACTTATAAATTAAAAAATAACAAAAAATAAGTCAAATGGAAAAGCAGAACTCCAAACCGGAATCCAGAAACATGGACGCGTGTCTGAGAAGACTCAAGCAGGAACTGGTAGGTTCTGGTTAATACACCTCTGGTGTTTTTCTTTTTTCGTTTTTCTGAGCTATTTCAACTTACATGTAATCAAAAAGACGTTACAATTTAATCATTTGTCTTTGAACCATAATTTGAGATTAAATATTTTTGCCTTGTTGCAGACTGTATCCTGAAACAGTCCTGTATATCAAACTCTTATGCTTCTTTGGATGCTGTTGTTTTTATTTGATTTAGCATGTGCACCTAATGCATGGAGGCTTTATGAGTGCAATAACCTGCATGCTTAGGGCATTGAGAACATCAGAGACATGTGCACACATCCCCTCTCATTGTCTGCACATCTGGGGCAGATGTTTCAAGCCCTAATGAGCTCAACATTGCCCCTTCTTCCCTGTCAGCAGGAGTCGTTTTTACTCTGCAAGGGTTTATAAATTCTTGAACGTTTAAAATATGTTTCATGCTGTTCACACATGTTGTAGTAAACGTGATTGATTTCCTGCGAGTTCAGAGGTGTGAGTAAAACTGACAGTCGTGTTGAGTTTCATCACAACCTCATGTCCTGATTTGAATTTGTTAGACTCCATTATTCAATGTGTTAACATCTGTCCACTGGCGACCGGACGTGTTTGATCTCAGCTCGAGTTTTGCTAACTCTTTCCTCTTTTTGATATGAAAATCTGTGAGGGGAACCCTTGCGTCCAGAATCATCTGGCACGGACGTGCTGTGGAGTCAGATTCAAAGGAGCATTAACTGGCACAGATTTCATTTGGAATCCACTTCAAAGCAAAGACAGATTTCTTTTTCTCTTTCTCCTCTTGGGTCGGCCACCAGCCTGCTGAAAATCCTTGGATGGCTGTGTGTTTTTTGTTTTTTTTTTTAAGTTTAATCTTCCTTACTGGCGGCTCCAAATTAGTCCCACGTCTGTGAAGTGGCACTTGAGGTGGCTCTGATGCCAGAATGACGTGTTGTGTCATTGCTGTCGCATCCCAGTTTGGTAACATTGTGGAAAAAAGTGTTGTGCCTTGCAGAGTATCAAATGAGAAGAACAGAGAGCAGATGCCGGTTAAAAAACGAGGCAGTGTCCCCAGTAAGCAGACCATGTGGGGTGCAATCTGTTGTTCAGAAAATAAAGGGTGTCCATGCCAGGTTTGGCAGTGTTTCCTCCACAGCGACTGGTCTCCATCTAATACTCGAACGAGAAGGTATCTATGCTCTGACTGCAAAATAGGCGTCAAAATATCTGATGACAGACTTATAGCTCACGTGGATAGTGAATTATTGCACTGCATGACTGTTATGCAACATTAAAGCATTATACATTTACTTTACACATTTGGCAAGTTATTGCAAATTCCTTGCCAGTTAAACCTCTGTTACCTCATGCTGATCCGTCTGGATCCACTTCTCTGTATGTTTTTGAAGATTCCCTGTTTACCTGAGAAGGTTAGGGACACATCTGATTAGGCTTGAAACCAGAAAGGAGTTTTTGATTTGGACAAAATTCACCACTAAATGATATGCCTCAAAGCTTGATTACTTTCCGGTTCTTGCGAAACAGCTTCATTTGATTGCACTGCAATACAAGAGTATCATCTCTTATGCTGAGGAAGCCAATGTAGTTTATTTCTCAATAAAGGGGTTTCACAATTTAAGGAAGCACCCTGTTAATCAGACTGAATGGTCATTTAGTTTCAGCTCATTACTGACTCTCCCTTTATACTCTCTTTTTAATGTAATGAGATGTTGTCAGCAGTAAGCAGCAGGTAGTGATATATCCATCATGGAAAACATTAAGTAGAATCCAAGAACAAATAGCATTTTTATTTTAAGCTGGAACTATCTGCACAGCAATCTGTGTTCAGCTAATTTCTGTCCACATAACAATACAAAACCGTACAGTTCAGGTGATCATGTAATGTTAATTGATAAAAGTTATATATGTATGGAAACAGATTTTATTGAGTGACTGACTATGGAGGAATCCTCCTGTATCGGCATAGTGTGTGAAACTGAACTGAATGGAAATAGCAAAAAAGTGTGAACACAAACATATCAAAGTTTAGTCAAGGTGTCAAACATACCAAAACATGGACAAATACCTTTTAAAATTAATGATACATAGCTGAACATTCATTTATTTTGCATATCAGTATCAGCTTTAGTTGTAAACAGACACAATTAATTTATTAATCATAAAATACTGTTATTAAAATCATTTTTGACACTTTCTTAAGAACAAGAAGTGCATTGTGTTTCTAAACTCAGTATTTATGTTTAAGAAATTCAGCATAGACCAAAGCAGCTATTAATAAGATTTTTTTTTTTTCATTATTGAGCAGATCCATTGATCTATTCTGCGATGCTGTAAAGTCAGCATAGTAAAGTCTGCAGTTTCAAATACCAGACTTAAATGTGAGAATGGCATTTAAAGTCCTGCTGAACCCTGTGAAACTCACAGCTTTAGCTTTAGATAAAAGCGATTTAATGTTGTAAAGGGTCAGCAGTACCAGCCTGTGTAGGTCAGAGTCAGGTCATCCTCAGACATCTGACCCTAACACCGACAGGGTTTACTGCTATTTTTTTTCTAACTCCTTGACTCAATCAAACTGCCAACAACCTTTTTCTTACAAATCCATTTTCTAGTCTAGTCGTCTTTCTTTTTTTCGTCTTGAGAAAAGTCTGTCAACATCACTTTGTTCTTTTAAGTAGGCAGACAGCAATGAAACACTTTCAAACTCATGCATGAATCATGATTCTTCTAGCAGACAAAGAGTCATTAAAAAAATAAAGCATAAGCCCTTCCTGCCTACTCAAAGATAAAAATACAAACACTGACATATTTTTGACTCATGTTGTCTAAACGTGGGGTTTATACCTGTCTGACAACGTTACTGAAGACACCAAAACACAGATCGCAGCTTTCCACTATCAGCACTGCTGTGGTAGATTTATATTCATTATCATCTTTTTTTTTTCTGTCATGCCTTAGGGGAATTTCTAAGCCAACTATCACTGGAATTCAACACCAAAGCCAACAAACACAAAGTCGTTAATCTAAGAGAAACACCAGCAGAAAACCTGTTGGAACCTTCTGGAAAGTTTCACCTTTGCTACGTTTGGGCGTTGAATCAGAAAACATTTCACAAAGCAAGGTAGTGGTTTAACTCTAAGCCCGTTTGTTTTGTTCCTCCCTCATGGCTCCTGTTCTGCCTTTCCTTCCCCTCGGCTAAAATTGGCCCGGCTCTATGTGGCAGCTGTGAGGTTTGCCTGGGTGATCATTGTGTTTGAGACGGAGCCACAAGCCTGTAACAAAGCATGTTTATCACTGCGGGCCAGCGTACATAACCTGTTTTCTTTATGGCTCGCAAACTTGAATGGCCATACCAAGACGTGCCAGAGTTCAGCTCTTTTTCTTGAGGGAGTTGAGTGGATAATTATGCTGCTGCTGTGGCCACACATGGTGCATAATTAAGTCCAGTTCGTCCTTCTTTCATTTCTTGTGGTTTCTGATGTCATTGAGGTTTAGTGCAGTATTCCTTGTACATGTTTGCATCACCATACAGCTTAATACTGGCCTGCAGAAAATCTGAACTTGTTCAGCTTTTAAGTTGGAAGCACTGCATGATTACGTAAAGCAACCATAATTAGAGAAAAAGCAGTGAACGTGAAGAAATATTTGAACTTATTTGAAGCTGTGTGTCTGATTTGCAGATTAAAAAAGCCCCTTTAATATTTGCATCTGCTTTAGTTCTTTTTTTTTGTCTTCAAAACCTCTGGAAATGTGGCAGCTAAACCTCCCTCTTGTTCTTAGGTCCGTAGTGCTGTCCGCTCTTTGATACAATTGAGTTTAACTGAGATTTAGTCGTGGAGTGACTCAAATATTTGTAGTTTAAAAGGATAATTCAAGGTTTATAAAGAGAGTTTTAGACTTGTCTCACTCTAAGGTGGTCCTTGTGCTAAAAAAATTTAATTGTTCTATCTTTGTGTTTTTGGCACAGATGATGAAGGTCTAATAAATCTTAGATTGGATTCTAAATCATCCTTTTTCGAAGTAGTATCTACTTCAAATGTGACCAGTTTACATATTTTGAGATTTAACCTACAGATAATTCAATAAAGTCCAGATTAGTTTAAAAAATGCAAATCTTCAAAGTCACCAACTCCAGCTGCAGTAAACGGCACTTATTTCTTACAGTGCTATTACTGTACACAGCACAGCAGGATGCCTCCTTCCCACTGACTGCACATACAAATGAGCCATAGAGAACTTGTAACTTTTTTGGACTGCCTGTGGTGCTCCCCTTAGGCCTTGCCATCATTTGCAGTGAACCATACTGTGAAGTAGATTTTTCTTTAAAGATAAAATGTTTTATTTGCATCATACAGTGTTCCTTTATGTATCACTTAAATGTAACATTATTGTATCACAGTCAGGATGTTTTCTGTGTCTGCTGAAGAGGGTGTGCAAACTATTTAAACAACAGGTGTCTGCTGAACTTTCCCAGGCTGGTTGTCTGGGAACTTGCTGTTTTTCCCGTGGCCTTCGCAGCACAGAGATAGAGTGTTTAGTTTTCGCATCCCATAGACATGATAGTGAATGAGCATAAAGAGCTGAACTGTTTCGTCTGCCTTTTCTCTCTCCTTTGTTTTGGTCCTTGAAGATTAAGTCTCTGCCTTGGTTAGCTGAGAGAGGTGAATATAACAACTAAGTAACTCTGAGTTCGTTAGAACGGTTATTTCCTCAGTCCATGAACTTTCTGTTCTCCGGCCGTAAGCGCAATAAAGATGATTTTGCTCCCTGACTTTTGTCTGGACCTCAGTCTCTGAACTGTGCACTTCACAATACTTTCCTCCACTGCTGCAAAATACTTTGTTGGTGAAAGTGGGAAGGCAAAGGCAAGGCGATTATTCACTTATAAGCTGATAAAGATCAATCGCACTGAAAAAGAAATGTCTACTGCAGTCTATTGAGCAAAAATGTTACAGTGGCCAAATGAACGCCGTTTGATTTCTCACTGCCTTACTTTTCTACTCTAATTACTCTGGCCTGAAATGTTTTACATGTTCTATTCTGTTTGTTTTACACATGAAGATCTCTGCCGGCACACAACCTTCTGCCTCTACATCCAAAGTAAAACATCAACTTCTTTAAGCAATCGCCCACGGCAAAGCATGACGATGATTGAAATGTTATAGAATAGTGTTTGCATTGAAACTCGAGTAGTTTAAAGATGGCAGAATTCCCCTTTGGTCTTGATCTCTGAATTTTATTTTGCAAACATGGATTATTATTTTGAAAAAATGGCAACAATACTTTCTGGTTCAGTAAACATGCTAAATTCTTTGCATCAAATCTTCTAAACATATTTAACTGTCCCTTAAAATCTTCAAAGAAGTATCACAAAGTAAAAGAAAATAACATATCAGGATTTTTCTCTTCGTTTGATTTTAGAGGAGAGTTACAAAGGTGTTTGTATAATGATATAAAATAACAAACATCAAATACTTTGCATATTTGTGAATATAATTGTTTGGTATGCTGGCCCATTTAGTACAAATTGAAGAGCAGTAATAGCTTCCTAACATCTGGAAAAGTGAAGCTTTTCATCCTGAAAGTCATCAGCAGTCACATCCATGCTCTTCAGAAAGTGCTTCTGTGATTTTGCACTCCTTTTGATGTGAGAGGGGGCTGAGGAATTTTACAGCCCACACACACACATCGCTGACGTCAACTGATGCGCCATCAAAGGTCTACGTAGGGACTGATGCTTCCAGTGAAGATTTGCAGCCAAGAAGACAACAGATAGAGTCCCACTCTGTCCCTGCTCACCACATATTATCTGCCAAAGAGGATGATACGGATCCTAATCATCGCCAGCCTCCCACAGCAGCAGCATCACTTCTGATGCTATAAACGAGCTCTCACAGGAAACAAGTCATTAAACCACCTCCCTGTTTCTGAGAACAGAGTCTAAGTGTTGGGCAGCAGGTTCTAGATGCAATTTTAGATTGGGTCTGAACTGATTTATTTGTTGTGACTTTCTAGCCTCCATTTGGTTGCTTTGGTGCTATAGTTTCTGCCCAGGTAGAGAGGAGGTGTTCACTGCTTTAAAAAGCTACGGTTTAAAAATGCATCAGGATGAGCCTGTGTCCCAGTTACTGTGGATACATCCCCAGATAAACATTGAGTTGAGTTACATCAAATCAACATGAATGTTTCTGGTTTATTTTTAAAGGTTAAAACTGAACTTAAATTGAATATCAAATATGTAATTGATTATATTAGTGCAGGGCAAGATTAAATGATGCATAATCAGCACCTACTAAGACAAAAGCAGGCTCTGAAGAAGGTTTGCAATGGCTGCTTTTGCTAAGATTACATTTACGTTTCACTTACAGAGCTTTTCAGATTTTCCTCCTCTATAATTTTCTCCGTGATACTTGGCTGCAGCTACTATTTTTACATCAGGTAAATGAATGGGATCAAACCGAATAACAGCTAAGGCTTCAGCTCTGTGTATGATTAGACACCTGTTAGAAGGAGGGACCATTTTTGCACCAATTTAACATCTTGCCCTCAAACTTGATTTGCTAGAAGCAACAAAAATGAGAAAACATAAGGACTCTGACAAGAGTGAAGCTGGGATAAATAGATAACTGTAGAGCATTTCTGAAAGTAAAGTATCTATAAAAGTGGCCTAAGGAAGGCAAAAGTGTATAAGCAACAATACCAAGGCTCTTCGATGCATGTGAAAATGTTGACTGGGTTTGAACTCCCCAGAGTCTTCTAATCGAGCATTTATGCCAGATACTGGTTGGAATCGTTGAAACTACAAGAAGTAGATATTTAAAATAAAAACAAAAATCTTTATTCAACGCTCACTCCCAGCAGATGTTCATGGATAAAAATACCATCTATTCCTAACAAAAATTTGTCATGACATCGTGCAAGAGACATTTATGTCCTATGTTCTGTTGCTCAAATGATTCATGCTTGTTTCTGTCCTGACTGATGCCCCTGAGGGCATTTTCACCAGAGTCACTCTAAAAGCCTTCATCACCAAAAAGGCATTCATTATCCTGAGCACAGTAATTTATTTTATTTCACTGAATGCTGTTCAGCTCTGCTGCTGTGCTTCATCATCATCATAACCTCAGGCCCGTCCACAGCCACAGAGACCTACTCTGTATCCCGCAGACGGACAGTCCATTCCTGTTCATGACCCACACAGCCTTGCCATTCATTTTTTAATTTTGGTTGGATCTGGAGGGAGGGTTGAGAGCATTAAATATGCGGTTGCTGGTCAGCTCCTTTCAAACATGAAGACTTATTTGGGGCTGATGACCTTGGCCTCTGTTTACTCTGTTTGGCCTCTGTTTACAGCCAATAGCAGGCAACAGCAGTAAAAAAAAAAGTCTATATTTTGAAGCCAAAAACAAGAATTCTGATTCCACATCTATATTTTTCATTCTGTTTTCCACTACCACCATATCGGTGAATTTTCATGCAGTCATTCTGGTTTAAAGAGAAGACGCAGAGTTCACTGAAATGGGACAAGCTTGAACATGTTTGGAGCTCAGTATGAGAGGAAGAGTATTGCTTTATTTATGCAGGAATTTGATGCATCTGTACATATATTCCAACTTCTTACCAAAAACAATAAAGATGACACTGTTTTCTTAAATAAAATGGCTCAGAAGTTCTTAATAAGCTTTCGTTCTGCACTAATTTGACTCTGGCAGCCTTTGTCCTTAAACACTGAAGCATTCTGCTCTTGATTGGCAATTATGTACGCTTGGTCGACTCCACTGCAGCCAGAAGAAAAACATGGGGGTTGACTGGCTTGACTGGGCTTCTAAAAAGAGATCTTCTCATTGAAATATATGCTTGATGGATTAAATCACTGAAATACTTGGAGGCTTAAGCACATAAAGAACTCTTAGCTAAACTTTGCAAGACTGTCTTAATGATGCAGGCATTTCTGGGTGAGATTTCCTGCAGCCCAATTTCATTCCACTTCTCTTATTTAATAAGCTTTGACAGATTTCTGCGTCTTGTTCTACTACAGCAACTTCTGTAGGTTGTGTCAGGTCTTCTATGTCTTGTTCCTAATAGGCCCCTTAGCTGATTCACACATTGTAATCATAAGGGCCTCTGAAAATGTCTGTGACATTCATGCTAAAACTAGAAACTGCTGCAGGATATTATTCTAAAGTTGCCTTTTTAGCCTCTTGAGCAAATATCAGAATGCAGGTTGAAAAGTATGACATATTTGGGCCAGAAAGTTCAGCTCTGAAACGGCAGCAGAGGAGCGCCCAGAGTTAGTCAGCATAATGGGGCTTAGTTTTCTATTTGTTCCCCAGAGTTCAGCATGAATCATTAATATTCCCTGAGAATAGCGCTGCCAGTAAACAAAGGCTGAGTTTTTGTAGATAATGCTTGCATTTTGGGGATAATGCTATGGCTATATGGGAGTGTTCCAGATTGCGCTTTCAAACAGATGAGGTTATTGTAGACTGTCTGAGAACAGTTGGCTTTTGAGGTAATATTTCCAAAACAGATTTAATAAACTGAAGTGGTTTCACCGGCAGCTCAGAGTTCAGTAATCCTTGCTCCCTGTATAAACTTTACCAAACCCCGTTTCTGCCTCGGATCCAACTGAACAGAGTTGTTTCTGTCATCTTGTGTTTCGTCTTGTTGATGTTTGGTGTGGAGTAAAGTAAACCATGATAATCTGCTGATTCTCTGCCTCTCCCAGGACACAGACAATTACGGCAAATGAAGTCAGCCATATGTAGAAGGCATAGAGACAAGAGACAGCCTGATTGTGCTAATTACATGTACCTTTACGCCTAATTCAGAGAGCCAGCAGGAAGCTGGGAGGCTTTTATTCCCAGCATGTGCATTAATGGCCTTATTATCTGATCTTCGAGGTGTTTCATTCACCCACTCATGTGTCAAATGCCAGAGGGCAGGCAGAGTGTTTAAACTGGATCCTTACATTGTTTAAGTGTCAAGCTGAGGTTAAATAACAAGAAGATTTACATGCTTATTACAGCTTTTAAAATGTACACAACAGTGATTATAAAAGTTACAGGCTTTTCTGGTACAGAAAAGCCTGTAACTTTTCTGGTACAGGCTTCTTTTCTATTTTTCACAAAGCTATTTTAAATTGATAATATTCATAGTTCATAAATAATAAACTCAGTTGCAGTCAACTGTGTGGCAGCATTTTTTGAACCCAGAAGAATAAAAACAAATTAGTTGTGAGAAAACAAGAAATCTTTGCTCTATTTGGAAAATTAAAATGAAATGTCTATATTTTTTAAATCCAACCTCGTACTGTTTATGTTGTCATTTTACAAGATGAATGTAAGATTACAGATCTACAGTTAGAAAACTAACTAACTTATGGATGAGGCAACTATATGACAGTTCAATTTTTTACCTTTTTTTAAGTTATTTTCTCATTTTCCTATTAAATTTGAAGCTATAACACCGTCCGCCTCTCCCTCTCTCCATGTCCTTAAGGTTTTCCTCTTTCTTTCCACTCTGTCTACAGCAGTCTGGTGTTGTTGTCCCCATATTACCCCCCTACCACATCCCCTGGTGTTCTTATGGTGTCATCCATAATTGAATCCATCAACAGTTTTCCCTTGAACATCCAAACATATGGTGTGGTATCCTTTCCCATCAGCCCCACCTCTCTCTGTTGCTGATCACCCAACTGACTCTCACCACCCCTCTCACTTGCTGTCGCTCTTCCACCCCATCTCATTGTCAATCCATTTCTGCCTGACTGATCACCACCTCCATCGCCCTCTGAATGGGGATTAAAGTCTAGACGGGCAGAGCTGATTGGCTGTGAAGCCCAACGGTGTCCCGGTTTGGATGGGGATGACTATATATGGGGGCAGACTGATCAGTTTGAATGGTGAGCAACACTGACTGACTGACTGACAGAGGTGTAGGCTGACAGGGCTATCTGTATCTGCTGTTTGGTGAGGTAAGGTGGGGTTTTTGTGTTTATCTAATCTTAAGTTTAGAGTTTGTTCAGCTACTTGCATTCACAATAGCTACTTACCTCAGATATCTGTCAGTTATAGTAATTACTTTGGCAGTGTGGTTGATGCGGATGACAGTTTGTAGGCATGCTTCAGAAGTTTTACATAAACTTTTCCCACACAGTTTGACATGTTGTTGCAAGTCTTTGCATTCTTACCTTCTTCTTCCCACCAACTTTTTATTATTTTTAATAAGTGGGGCATGACTACCTGCAAGCTGAGTCATCATCAAGTTGCTACTTTCGGCAGAGCATGCATGTTCACAATGTTAAGGTAAACCTGTTGTGTCAACAGTTTAAGGGAAAATTTGAACTCGCTAAGGAAGTTTGTAGAATCTCATCCTTGCAAGTTAAGACAGGTCAGAGTGCTGCCTTTGGGCTTTTTTATCTGCCTTCAGGAGAAGACGGTTAGTCTAAGTCACATGGCAGAAGCACATGAGAGCAGGAAGAGAGAGAGCAGGATAAAAGTATATTATTAATGCTGGATTAGAGGGAACAAAGGTGGCTCAAATTAGCAAGCGAATATGTGGTAAAACAGATGGAAGGAGAGAAAAAGAAAATGAAGATAAAGAAATTGAGGAAAAACAAAGAAACTGCTGCGTTTTGCAGCTGTCACTGGTTGGGTCCTTTCATACGGAGGCCATATGGGATATTGTCACCCAAAACTAGGTCACATGACCACACATTTTAACTGGAAATGAGGAGCACTGGGTTGATCTGGTGGTTTCAAAACAGTGTACTCTTAGTATTTAATAAGTATGTTTATAATGTCTAACAACTTTTTTTATGTTTATTGATTAAAATCAGAGCATGTCTTTTTTTCTTACCTCTGTTTTTACTCTGTAAGATAGTCAAAATATTTACATGCCTTGAACCTTTTTAGATTTTGTCACATTACAACAATAAACTTCAATGTCCAATGCAAAATATCCTATAATAGTGATAGGACGATCTAAACCATAGATCTAGCTGTATGTTTAGACTTGTTGTACCTCTATACAATAGTATTAAATTTCTGACAGATTCTCAAACCATCTACCATCGACCCACCAATGTTAGTCAGCTTCCCTGTCAAAGAAGAGATTGCCAAATATGGCCATGGCTTATGTGTGAATTGGTGCTGAGGTTTGTCATTGTAATGTGTCAAAATGAGAAAAGGTTAAAGAGGTAGAAATCCTATGCCAAGGCTCTGTAACTACTAAAAGTTGAAGTAAAGTCTTTGCTGGTTTTAACCTCTCAACATTATTTCTTCTTTGCTCTCTTTTCTTGCAGTTGTCTATGAGAGAAGCTGGAGATGGCCTCCACGCTCAGATGAATTCAATGATGGGAGCTCTCCAAGAACTCAAGCTCCTTCAGGTCCAGACAGCGCTGGAAAGCCTAGACATTTCAGGACGCCCAATGAACCGGGGAATCCCACATCCTGCTTCAACTACCACTCAGCTATCAGCTCCATCAGCTTTGGGCCTAAGTGAAAAGCACGAGTCCGTCCAAAGACCAACCATGCCAGAGGAACCCAACACCAGTCCAGTGCCAAGTCTAAGGCTGTCCTTGGACAGTAGAAACTCCTTAAGTAGGGATGATCAGACCTCATCAAGAAACAGAAGCAGCATGGGATTCTTCTCTTCTTCAGCTTCCAGTCTGGAGAGTGAGAGTGAGAGCGAAAGTCAAAGAAGTGGTACAAGTACAAGAAGTGAAAACAACATTGAGTCAATACCCAAAAGGTGGTCTGGCTACACTGCCCCTCAGGTAGACTTTTATGGACCAATGGTGGGAAACCCACCGCCAGAGCTATACCCTCATTCCCAGGCTCCTCGTCATGCTCAGGTGGTGGATCTGCCTGGGATCCTGTACAGCCTCTCCAAAGAGGGACCTTCTTTGGACAGCGACTACTCCCAGGACAGCGCAGATGATGCCAGCGATTGGACATCATCGCTCATGAGCCGCAGCCGCAACCGTCAGCCCCTGGTGCTGGGCGACAATGTATTTGCAGACCTTGTAGGCAACTGGCTTGACCTGCCTGAGGTGGAGAGAGAGGATGGAGAACAAGAGGCAAGGAGGAAGAAAAGAGAGGAAAGGACAACAGAAGGAGGAGAGGATAGACCCGACACACCAGCCCACCCTCTTCGCCTCAGCCGCTCGCAGGAAATCTGCAAGAAGTTCTCGCTTACCACAAACATCTTCAAGAAGTTCCTGCGCAGCGTTAGGCCCGACAGGGACAAACTCCTCAAAGAAAGGCCTGGCTGGATGGCTCCAGAGCTGTCTGAGGGTGACCTTTTCAAAAGGCCTAAGAAAGCAGCTCCTAAGGCGTCAAAAGGCAGCTTTTATCTGCCCTTCTGGGCAAACGGACAGCAGGGCAAAGGCAGGCCATGTCCGCATCTAGCCGAAGCTGAAAGAAAACAGCAACAGTACCAGCCCTTCCCCCAGTTCTACCAGCAACCATTCCCAGGAATTTATCTAGACAGGAGGCAGCCAGAGATGGGTCTGGAGAAAAGGCAACCCTTGTTTGACTATAACACAGCTGTGTGGGTCTAACAGTAAGTCTCGAGCCAAAAGGCTGCCAATGTTGCCAGACTGACTAGGAGACAGGTGCTGGGGGTACGAGCGGCTCTGATGGAAAGGGTGAATGGACGGATGAATAAGAGGCTGGGGTATAATTACATCTTTCAGAAATTATCTGGTACACTTCCAACACCTCCAGCACATGTTCCTCTTGCAACTCAGAGATTATCAGGTCCAACAGTGAGTCTCGAACATTTTGTATGACAATCTGAGAATCTTGTGTTCTATGAGTGACTGAAAATGCGCTGCCGTGTGTCTGAGTCTTTTTCAAGATTTATGCTCAAGTTTTGTATTTTTCAGATGTCTTCACACGTGTGCACACGGATTGTCTGGTTGTCCCAGAAGATGGTACTTTTGACATAAACATCCTTCTCAGAATGTCACCAGAAACTTTATAAAAGCTACAACAGACATTTTTTCATTGTTACACTCTCCGACATGACTCACATTATTTCTCTTCATCTATATATAGCGACCACCGGGAGTCAAATTGCATTGTTACAGTTTCCATATGTGAAGCTGTTTACAGCTTCAACTGAATGCACTGCCACTAAAGAGTCCTGAGCTTCCTTTTGTTTCCAAAAAGGCTTTGGAAAGTCAGGTTTAACTGGACCAGCCTCGTTCACTCTGCTCAGGAATTAAAAACTGAAAAAATACAAGTAGACACTGCCACACTTCAATCAGTCTCAAATATAAGTTAGTAAACTCTTCCTTGGATCTACCTTTGCTCAGACAGACAAATATAATGCATGTTGAATTTAAAGCCTGCACTAAATAAATGCTGTTGAGCTTGATTTCATAATGGACAGAATCACTTTTCTTTTCAGTTTTGCTGACAGCATTGTTTCACAGTAAGGGGGAGGAGGTAAAAGATGGCACAGCCAATTGTGAACATTGACTAACCGGCTGCCATCTGGTACCCGGTCGTTATTGAAAGCATGTCTGTAGCTTGAAAAAGTTGCAGATCAAGCTTGTTTAATTCCAAAGCTTTATGAATGATCGGGATTATAATGGTGGTGTTACATGTTGCAAACATGCTGAACTGTAACAGAGCTGAAATAATAGATGGTTGGAAAATTTGACCAGCAGTCATTAAAGTGAGTTGAGGTTAATATACCTGATGTATAGATATTTGTACATAGCTGTCACCAAACAAACAGCAGCAATAAGAAGCACTTACTGTAATATGCCATTGCATGATTTTCATTATTCTGTGCAGATATTAATATTTAAAATACAGTCACAACATTGCATGTAAAGAATGCCACAGTACTCGGCTTTACAGATATTACTTTTCATAAATAGCATCAACAGCTTTTTTCACAAGCCCCCTCAGGATTACAGACCACACTGCCCACTCTCACTCACAACACTCTGATAATGGAGGACCATTGTTATGCAAGGACAATCTGATGTTCTTTACTTATTATAGAAGAATATTTTATTTCTGTGTGTCTTAAATGGGGTAACAGACAAACCATTTCAGTCAGCAGGGATTAGGCCTCAGAGGTCTTTTGAGTGTCTTGGCCAGAAGATCCATATGGCGTATAGTCTCAGTATTCAGGTCAATACATTCTGCTCATTCAGAGGGTCCAACACTCACACAGACACGTACAGATTTAGCTAAAACAAGACGCAGCAGTCTGAAATGTTAAACCACTCAGTTTGTGTTTGTAATTGGAACATTTATTTCTTCTTGGTAAAATGTTCTTCCATGTAATTTTTTGTGATATTGTTGGTATTTTTCACCGGGGTTCTGCGAACCGTTTATAGTGTTTATGTGTCCTGTGTGCTGTAAATCTGTCACTGACTTTCATAAATTAAATCTGCTTTACAGAAATAAATATTTCTCTGTGTTTTTACTTTTTTGCTTAGAAAGAATTATGACAGTACAACTTAAAAGTAACCTATGCTCTTGTCTCAGGTATTTTCAGCAATTTCACACATTTACTACAAATACGGCAAGATAAAAAAAAATTATATTGTTTGTTTTTCCCATGTCTTTTAATATTATGACAATCAGGAAAGAAATTATATAAACTAACATTTGTTTAATTACATGTTACAATTCCTTACAGAAGCTAAGACATAAAGGCTTTTTAAATGTCTTTTCAGTTTTGCAGTCAATCATTATTTTGTTATGCATGGCTGGAGTTCAACAATGTTGTTCAGGTTTACAAAACATAACTGCCAGGTTTGGGTTGGGATAATACAATGGATGAGATCAACATTACATAATTTCACTGTGGTAAAAGTTTTATGTTTGAGATCAAATTTAATGCTGCAGTCATTTCAAGAACAATACATATTACATCAAACAACTGTGGTGCAGAAAAAAATATGTTTTCAAGACTAAGGGTAAAAATATTAAATGATACAGTAAATCTATTGTTTTCACACAGTTTATATTTACAATTTTACAGTTTCTTGAAAAAGTATTGCCATGTATTTAGCTCAATCTTCTCATAAACTCTGACCAACTTCTCTGTCCCTCCTGTTCAAAGTACTTCCACACAAATGATTCTGCCACTACCTTGTTTCACCATTATGCATGTTAAACATGCTCTGTGGCGAAATGCAAATAGGATTCCTTAAGATTCTCTTTCAGCAATTAATTTATTCATAATATTTTTTCATAAAGGCCACATTTGTGAAAAACAAAGTTACAAATTCTCCTCCCTGAGCTGAGAATCTCTACATTTACAGAGTTTTAATGAAGATCTTGGGTGTTCCCCTGATTAATGCCCTAGAGCTAAAATTTAATTCCAGTTTTGCAAAGATTCCTTCTGCACATCAGTTAAAAAATAGGTGCATATTTTTCTGATCTATCCTGGAAAAGCTCACATTTCCAAAGAACTAATGTGAAATCCTAACATGTCTCCTGCTATCTGCAGCTCTTAGCCTGTGTCCGCTCTGCAGAACGACGCTGCTGCGTGACTAACAGGTTCATCGCGAGTAAAAGCCAGCATGTCAGTCACAGGCCAGGCATCAACTGTGCACTAAACTGATTCTAAATCTGTCCCACAACCCCATCAGTGACTTTAATAAATAAAACAGCAACATGAACTCTGTCATGAAGTGGCAGTTCATCGCAGCCACTTCATGACATCCAATCCTGAAGATGCTTTTTACGAGATAAACATCAAACCACATCAGTCAGTTTATATTTCTACGCTAAGCACTTTGTCAAAACAAGACATGGCACTACAAAGATCATAAGATTAGAACAGAAGAGCCTAACTTCATGGGTTTAACTTCATCTGCAGAGTAATTAATTCTGGGTTCTTTCAGAACATTTACAATCCATTTGTTTAATATTTTTTACCTGTAAAAATATATTACAATTTGGGCAATTTACTCTTGTTTTTTTCTCAAACAGTTATGTTTTTGTGTGAGAGATATATGTCTATCTTCATAGGGTCACAATCATCAAACACTGGAGTGGAAGAAAAACATGTCTTCTTCAGTTTATAGTCTATTCATGCAGCTTTAAAGATCAAAAGACAAAAAAATTTACAGACACAAATTTATACATTTTTCAGGTATAAAAGTTTGTGTATACCAGAAGGCAATAGTTTTACTACTAGAATAAGTAAAATTAGGAATAAGCTTATTTTAACAGCAAGGACTTGTGATACATTAAAATTGGTTGATTACAAGATTTCCCAGTTTTCCCTCTGTTTCCTGGAAGATTTAAATGATTTATATAACTCTGCTAACAGGTCAATGAGCATTTTGGATACAAAAAAAAAGACACCGGCTTCATGTGGATTGGGATAATTATAATCTCTTCTGTGCTCTCCACAACAGCTGTGAATGTACACTCGTCTCCTATGGCTCAGTTTCCCCAGGGATCCCAGCAGTGGATGCTGTCTGACCACATCCTCCTCCTGCTCCTCCCTCCCTCCTCTCCGAGGGCCCAGATTGTCAGCTGTCACACTCCCACAAACTCACAACTCTGTACTCCCTTTCACAAATCTGGGGCACACATAATTCCTGAACGCAGCAGAGCCACAACTTTAAAAGTCAGAAAGTCTGCAGCTTTGCGAAGCATTAAGACAGGGTCATGGCTTGACTCAGAATCTGCTTGGGTTCAAAGCCTGGTTAAAATGTGTAATGTTTACAGGAAAACAAAGGATCTCTGTATTAGTAAAGGAAGCTGATAACGGACTGTGGTGTTTGAACATGCACTTTTGGATCCTACTGCAGGCTAAATTCCTGCTTAGTGCTCATCTTTCAATAAACCCTCAGCTGTGCAGCCGCAGGGCTCTGTCTTGGCCCTCAGGAATGCGCTCACGTTTCACTTTTTATAATAGGCGGCAGCTAAAAGTCCAAAATCGTCGCCCAGTGCAGCTTTCTGCAGGTTCCTACAAGAAACACGAGACCACTTCATATGTGCACACTCAGCAGCCAGGCTAAAACTGTACAGAAACCAGAGGTCATGTGTAGTCGCACATGAACACCCCCCACAGACATTTAGAAATGAAAGACTACATCTTAAAACCACAAAGCAGGGACAGATTTGTCCGGGAGATAAATGCAAGAGTTAAATCCAGGGAGAATTATTTGGGATTTAACATCTGGCTGCTCTGCAGTAAAGCACCATTAGTCTTGCACTCTGTTAGTCTGCTAATGTATAAAAAGTGCAACAGCACAAACATAAGATAGTGTTGCATTAAACATGATTAACCCTGGCTCATGAGAAGATGAAAAGCAGAGGTGTTACAGGACAAAAAATAAAGCAAAAGATACCATTTTCATTGGCTAACAATCTCTTTTTCTCTACCAACACAATGTTTCATTTTTGAATTTCTTGCAGTGATGAAATAATTGATAAAACAGGATTTAAGTAACTTAGATGAGATTCTTGTAGGGTAAAAACATCTGAAGTGGTACAGTAAGACTGAAGGCAGTTTTAACAGCAGTAAAACTAGTTTTATATGTCTTAGATTAATTAAAGTCAGGGTTCAAATTGTCCATCTTTATTGCTGAGCTGCAGCAAAAAAAAGTGTTCCTGCATTGTTTGCAGGAACAGTGTTGATATTTTGACTGTCATTTCCGATTTATTACAAATACAATCTTATCGAATGATCTCTGTGAGCGGAAAAAGCTTCCTAACGTAAAAGTCTGATTCCGGCAGTGCTGAATATTTTAGTTTGACAGAACGAACCACCAATTTTTTCCTTTCTTTTTGAAGTCAAGACTGAAGCACAGAGCTCCCTGCAGACCACCCTCCTCTGAAGCTGCGTGTGATTGATGTCTTTAGGTCCTCTGACAGGTGAACCCAGCAGACAGAAAGGTTTCCACGCTTTGATCTTCTCCCTAGCAGCCAGTCTTTTCTCAATCCAAGGAATTCAAGAGTGCTTGTACAAATGTGGTGAGACGTTCCTGCAGCTGACTGACAGAAGTGCCGTCAGGCTGTTGTTTCAGGGCTTTCAGCTTTCTGCCTCCTGCTGTTTTCTGAACATGGTGTCTGCATGGGGGGTGAAAACAGAAACACTGACAGGCTGATCCCTCTGCTTAATGTACAGCATGGATTAAGAATATTCAAAACATCAAACATTAAAGGTGCTGTCTGTGGAAAAAAAGAGACAAAAGTCATTTTTAAAACATCAACACATTTTCACACAAAGTAAAAGAAAAATAATATTTTTAAGACTGGTAGAGACACAAACCAAAAAGTGTTTTGTAAAATTGCAGTAAAAGACAGTTAAATTAAAAAAAAAAAAAAAATATATATATATATAT
>CAEFZY010030403.1:0-33022 GCA_903066815.1 Brachyrhaphis roseni
AAGGCCCGGTAGGACTCCTTCTTCAGCCTGACAGCATCCCTCACCGAAGGTATCCACCAACGGGTTCGAGGGTTGCCGCCACGACAGGCACCGACATTTCTGATCAGAAATACAATAATCAATTTAATAGAAAACACTCAATACGTTCTGATGATAATAGGGAGGTTTGCGCCTTAGAAAAATACCAAAATACCTCGGAGATGAATCACATCAAAATGTATCAAGACAGCAAATTTAATAGGACATTTAAAAAAACAAACACTTGATGGAGTTTGGTGAGTTATTGAGGCTCACTGCAGGTAAAAAAGATATCCGGAGCGATCAGATAGGAGGTAAAGTTACCAACACTCACCCAGATGAGCATGACTGTCAAAAACTACGTAAATAACTCAAAAGATAATTAAAATCATCGGGCTAGTGGTGGAAGACACTGGGTCTGCTCTCGCTGTTGGATCGCTTCCACTCGATACTGGGACATTCATATTTCACAGAAATTTCACATTCAACCTCCGCCATACAGTGGGCTCTCACATTGAACGTCTGCTTAAAACTGCAGCATATAACTTAAAGAAACAACTTTTTACATGTATTAAAACTTTCGGTGTCCTAATTTGAGACAGATAAGCTCTGAAAAAAAAATCAAGCTCCTCCCAGTGTTCTGCAGAATTACTCAGCTAGGTCAGAAACAAACAATCAGAACCAGCGCAAAACAATGAGCCTGCTCTTAGGCAGTTTTGATGTAGTAACTTAGGATTGTTTATTTTAATGCAACCTGCATTTGACTTTGAATTAATGCTTTCTTTTATTTCTTGACATTATTTGATATATGTTGTGTGATTTATTTCATTTATGTATAATTTAGGCTGTTGAGAACCTTACTTACTCAACCTTACTTAAATATTGTTTTGCTGATTACAAGTTTTTTAGTTGTTCTTTTGACTAAATAGCAGCTGCAGTGTGCCTGGAAGTATTCTTGCATGTTTTTTTTTTTTTTTTTTGTCTAAATCTTGTGAATTTATTGCCATATAATTTTTTCATTTTGCCAGATCAAAAAGTAGCATTTATACGTAAAGCAAAAAATTAACAGCCAATCCAGATGATTGGCAATGATCGGTTGTGATGACTAGCAGTGATTGGCCCTCATAGTATCAGAATCGGCAGCAAAAATCCTTATAGGAGCATCTCTAAATAATAGTGTTTTACAAACAAAAGTTATGCAACTCAGTCCGAGAATCTTATTCCTTTATACATAAATTCCTCCTATGTAAGTAGTGCTGCTGTTTTATTTCAAGCATGTTTTTTTTTTCAAAGGCCAGTAACTGGCAATGGGTTGAGTGATGTGTTGGAGATGTTAATGAGCCATGTATTTACTTAAAACTTGAAACTTATTATCCAAAGCCAAAATAAAAGTGTGTAAATAGCCAATAAAGCCTGGCATAATGATCAACTCCAGGTTTTCCCTCCGCAACTGTTGAAATGGCCAGCTAGATAGGCAGGAGTTGGTGTTATGCCAGGTGTTAATTTTTAAAAAAGGAAAATTTAATGTTTTGTGATATTTAAATTCATTTCAGACTCTGATTATGGGTTAGTATGCGCACAAATATATGGTATTTATATGTATAAATATAACATATATATATATATATATATATGTATATAACATATGCTTTACATTGTGTTAACATAAAAAGAACAAGAGAAAAACTTAATTCTGAAACAGGAAGCCAGTAGAGTTGCTGTAAAATTGGAGTGTTGTGGTCAAATGAGGCCGTTTAAGTAATTATGCGAGCAGCAGAGTTTTGAACCAGTTGAAGTTTACGGATAGATTTATGAGGCAGACCAACCAGGAGTCAGTAATCAATTTGAGAAATGACCAGACTGTGGACCAGAATGGAAGCAGAGAGCAGGGAGAGGGATGGACAAAGTCGGTTAATATTATGGAGGTGGAAGTGTGCAGACCGGATAATGTTATTATTATATTAATATATTATTAGAATATTATAAATATTCTTCATAATCGTCTTTATATGTAATTTAGTGTCTTAATTTTTTCATATGATTGTGTATCCATATGTGTTGGTGGTGGTCTTGGTGCTACTCAGCTTTTTTCCTTATGTGGAATAAAAACACGCACATTGCATAATCAGCTGCAATGAGGCAGGAAGAGGGTTGTCTCATAATTGCCCAACTCTGATAGATGAAAGAGATCTAAGGCAGTCCTGGCCATCTGCTGAAGAGAAGTGATCTTAATGCTGCTGATCGTGCCAATCGTGACAAGGCAGCAGTTCAGGCTTTAGATATTGGAGCCTTTAGGCCTTCAAAAATTCATTTGAAAAATTAAAACTTAGAAATGTATTTATTACATCTAGTGATATATATTTCAGGTATGTTCTATATTTCTGTTAACCATAAATATGTTGCACTTCTGGTCAACAAAATTTACTTTCTCCAAATATTGGTTCCAGTTAGAGAAGATAGAACTGTTGAGGTTTCAACAGGACAGGTATTATTATGCGGTGCTCTAAAGTATTTGTCAAGAGAAATGGTATTTGTTAGATTACATTTTGCATAAACTTTTCAAAGATGTACAGTTCTAAATTATTTGATTTCCTTTGTTAATTAAATGAATATTAAATATTCACAGCTCCAAATATGTTTGAATAGCGTGTGTTTCATAGGTTGGCAATCAGAATCTACTGCATGTTCATCTTTATTGTATGTTATACACTGTTTACTCAAAATGACTAAACGTAAATATATCTGTTTCTGAGTACAATTAGTAGTGCATTCAGATGACAACCAATAAATTAAGCAGACTTTTTTTTATTGACGTTGAGCTTTTTCTTCTGCTCCTGAAGCAACTCATGGCTATCTCAGTGCTAATGCTGTGCCTACTAAAGATTATGTTCTCATGTGATTTTTCTTAACTTTACTTGCTGAGTAGATTCACCTACTTATTTTAGCAAAAAAAGGGCTGCATGACTGACAAATGAAATTGAGAGAATTTGTTTAATTTCTCCTTGCTGTTCTGTTTGGTATAAAATTGAGCAACACTAACTGACTTCTTCCAGAAGACAAAGGCTCACAAACAGGAAAACGGAAAAGCTATTTAAACATGCAGGCATACAGGAAGAGAGCCAAACATCAATATGAGACTTTATGCAAGAGTTTGTTCAGATTAGTGAATCAATAAAGGCCATGAGGGCTAACAGAATATTTGACCACAGCCTGACAATGACTCAACCTTTCAGTGCAGAAACGGTGATTTTATTTTTATTACCAATACCATTCTGCTGTGGGCGTGTCAAACAGCAGAATGGGAAACCCGTCCATTCTGCTGTTTGACACAAACGCCTGTGAATGTTTGTGTCAAACATTAGTGGGTTTGTTCCTGGGTGAGGTCATCTAAAACATCCATTCATTCATGATAACACCTTTCAGATGTCGGATTAGCCTTAAAAACACCCCACAATCCTGAGTCACATGGGCCCCTTCATCTGTCTGACTGCAAACATCCACACATTGATGATACACTGATGAGAAAAGCTTTCCTGTTTGCATAACCATCCATCTCTCCTTGACTTTCCTTGTCAGGTTGCTTTGGGTTTTTTAGAAGGTTTTCTCATAAATTTGGAGAAAATGTTAAACTGGGCCAGTGGAAGAGGAAGTTGTGGGTGTGCAAAGGGCTGTTGAATGTAAGATTAGTATATTAGACCCCCCCTGCCCCCAAAAGAAAGATTTTTGCTTTGCTGATGAACAGTGAGGTTCATCAGTTCTTACAGTGGAACCCCGAGTTTCACCGTAAGAACTGTATGTACAAACACAAACTACAAAACAACCGTAACGTTTGAAAACTGAAAATAATGTTCACTACTAACAATATCAACTAATTCAAAAACTCTACTGTATTTGATTATAATAAAGCAAATTCACAATTCCAACTGATCAATATTAGAAATATCCTCATTCACGAAATAAACATGCCTTGTGCCTCTATCATGGGGGCCACTAATAACAAGATACGTTTTTATAACACTGTTGCAACTTATCTTCTGTTCCTTCTGTTGCCAAGTTGCCACTGCACAACATAAACAGCAGAAGCTCTCTCATCAAAATAAAAGCATCAAATCAAAAACCAGAAGTCAACCATATACCACACAAAAGAAGATAAAATAAAGGCAACAAGCTCCAAAAAGGGAATACTATAAATAAGGAGCTTAACCAGGGGTTATTTACAATTAGGCTGTGCAAACAAACTTGGCTAGCTGAGTATTTCAGAGATTAGGTGGTCGTGAGTCATTGGCAGAGACATACCACACATGTACGTCCATTTAACCACCAGGATCACAGCTTTACTTTGTTCAAAGAGGTTTAAAACAAACTAAATAGTATATACTATACCTGCTTTAATAATTCAACACATTTCTGGATTTGGCATGTCACTGAACAAAACTGAGTTTTTCACATAGCAATAATTGTTTTTAAACCAGGCCATCAATCAGAAATAGCTCATCAAAGTACATCAGGGGTCAAACGTTTTTTTTTTTCTGTTAGCTTCCATTTTCAGGCGCAGTGAAAGACCTGTGCTGTTCTGTTATCTTAAAAACTGGCAAAACATATTTGACAGATGTTTCAAGCTGTGAGAACCTTCTTTACATAACAGCTGTGTGCTCTTGTGTGAAGCACAGTGAACCTGAGCTCTGTCTGAAAGAGTAAGTCCCTAAGACTAATAACTGGTTGCACCACCCACAAGGGAACATTCACCATCAAGAAGCAATGAATCTTCAACATTCCTCTGGAGGAATGTGGTCTGTTCATCTTTTGTAGATATGTTGCACTTCAGCCACATTTAAATATTGATGAGGAGGAACTGTCTGCTGAAGGTCATATCACAACATCTTAGCTAGATTTTAAACCAGACAGCTCTGAAACCTTAGTTTTATTTTATGTTTTGGAGTCATTCAGAGGTGGACTTGCTGGTGTCCTTTTGCATAACCATCTCCTGCTGAATTTCTGTTAGGTTTACACCAGATGTAGGTAGACACTTGTATCCCAACAAGTTCCACTTATGGCTCATCATTCCGCATAATATTAACCCAGAAGTCTTGGGACTCATCAAGAATCATTCTAATAAATATAAGATGGGCCCCTATATTGTTTTTGATCTTGGAACACATGGATGTCCAGTCTCTCTGTCTTATTAATGAATCATAAATGTTGTTGCAGGTTCTTTAGTGATCTCTTGGATTAGTTAGCAATGATCTTGCAATAACTGTGATAGCCATAAAAAGGCCCTTTTAAAATGTTGCTAAACCCCATGTAAGGAACCCAACAAACCAGTGAAATAAGCTGCTCAGCTGAGACGACAATAAAATGAAACTTTTCGGACTAAGTGCAAAATTCATTGTGTTCGAAAAAATGTGCACTGCACAGCTTCCAATGTGAAACATTTGCAGTTTGTAACAGGTGGAGCTGCAATGCAATGGTTTTAATCCCAGTCAAAGTGCGGAACTAAATCCAGTTGAGATTCAGAGTTAAGCTTTGAAATGTATGTTCACATGCTCTCTTCTTCCAATCTATAGATGGTTTAACCTGATACAGACATACCTTCCACAGACTTGCAGCTGTAATTGCACCAAATGTAGTTTGTCAAAACATTGTCTCAGGAGGGTGAACACAAATGTTTATCACAGAGTTTTCTTTTGACAAAATGTTGTAAACAATCTTTTCCTTTCATTTCACATATATGTTCTGTGGCATAAAGTCCCACTAGATCCATTGAAATCTATATTGGTAACTTCAGACAATGGAATAGAATAGAAGAATAGAAAAGTAGTGTCCTTTATTGTCCCACACCTGAGAAATTTCTGTGTACCATCAGCAAAATGATGGGCAATAACAGCAAATAGGCTCACACAAATATAGGGTATAAAATATATACAAAAACAAGAAAAATAATAAATGTGAACATGACTATGTCCCAGAAATATGTTATTTACTCAGAACATGAAAATAATGGATTTGTTCAATCAGATGCTTTGCTCTAAATATTTACATGCATTAAAGTGTTTTGTTTTCTTTGATTTATTTTGAGATGTTTACATTTCAGCTCTTAAAACATATTTTCTGCTTCAAATTTTATATAACTTTGTTTACTAGATTGTTAACAATTTAGAGGTCAATCTAACCTTAATTTGACGGATGATTTAAAAAAAGTGAATTGTAAAACTGATGTTAAATAATGCAATGCAGTTGAAAATTTTGGGTGCGCCTGACTTTTTGTAATATCTGATCTCATATTTATACAGTAATGATGGCTGTGAGAAAAGCAGCTGATCATTTGCCATTCTGAATTTTGGTAATGTTTTGTTGTCTGTAGGGTATGCGAGTGCTGGTGGATGCCCGAGACAAACTGGGCATTACCTGGCAGAGCTGTGAGAATGAGAAGCAGGGCATGCTGGTGATGTCATGGGAGGGGCGTGTGGGTGCCTCGGGGGTGGAGCCCAGTGAGTTCCAGCTCTATGTGATGGCACTGAGCGCGCTCTGGATGGATGCCGGCATACAGCAGGCCTACACACGCCGCTCTGAGTTCCAGCTGGTGAGTAGATTAAAGACAGCTTTCCAGGTTTGCTGTATTCTTGCAGCCTCTTAGTACTACAACTCCCTGAAGTGTTCCTTTGCACTGAGACATTAATCTGTAGTTTATGTACAACTATTCATTACAGGAAAGGGGATGTGAGTTTTATCATGCAAGACTCCAAGTTTCCCAACATGAGCAGGAAGATATGGTGCCCTATTGCACATATAGTAATGAGCAAAAGAACCTCAGAATAAATTAACCTTTGACTTCAGCAGCAGATCTGCACTTTTTTTTTTTGACTCTGCTGTGAATTTCAATGATATAAATATATTTGAAGCATGTTTTATTCATACTTGTTTTATACTTTGTTTTCTTAGCTAATCAAAATAGTTAAGACAAGGCATTTTAAACAATTTCCTGGCTGAAATCGATCATAACGGCTAAGGAAAAATCTCCTGAAGGTCCTAATATACTCGTCTGTGGAATAACCAAGTTATGGTCACTGTTAAGTAATGCATAGGCTCCGTGAGGTGCTTTTCCACTAGCCCACCTCTGACCGGTTTGGTCCTGTCCTCTCCAGCTGGATTCATTTTCCATTAGCTGATCTGGTACGGCTCAGCTAACTGTAAGGGTGCACTGTAAAAAAAAAAAAGCTCCAATTTTCAGTAAAATACTGGCAACTGTGGTTGCCAGAACCAAAAACTGCCAGTATTTTACCGTATTTGCAAAAATATGGTAAATCTGGCAAACAAAACTGCTAGTATTTTAACATTCACAGCAACCACAGCCGACAGTGTTTTACTCTTTTAGTAAAATACGATAAAATCCTGGCAACCACAGGTGCCAGTATTTTACCGTACATCCTAAAATGTGGTTTTATCATATTAAAGATGCCCATACTGTGTGAGGCATTACAGTATAATATTTTGGCATCTGTCACTTTAATAGTTCAGAACTGTTAACTTTTTAAGGCAACTTATATAAAAAAAATAAATAAATAAAACGCATACCATCTACATAAGTAAAAAACACAGCAGGACCATATGAAACATGACATTTTATTGTAAAAATTATGGTAAATTACTGGTAGCTGTTACCAGAATTTTACCATAAAAATTACAGTACAACACACAAAGGATTGTGGTTTGTCAGCATTTCAATATGGAAAGTTAAAGAAAAAATACACTATGACTGGTCTGTAATCATAGACTAATGATAAAATACACTTTTATAAGAAATACACGTTATAAAAGGACTCTTGCTCTGGGTTGATCAAGAATAACAAGCCACTGAGTCTAGACTTTTCTCAGGAGGGTGTGTAATTGGACACACACTCAGAAGGTCAGTGGATTTTAGACATGGTTGTCAAGCACTAGTCTTACCTGTTGAAGAATTAATTTAAATAAAGTTGCTACTATGAAGGGAAATGCAGCTGAGAAGGATAAGAAACGTAAAAGTAGATCATGGAACCAAATGGGAATAGAAAGCAACAGGTGCCGCTTTGATGACAAATAGCTGCACCTGTTACGTTAATTACTTGTTACGTTAACAAGTAATTAATGTCATCAACTAAAGTAAAAATGTGACTAGATCTGTTGTTAATCTCACAGAGTTTAGTGATCTGAATTTTTTTTCACAGCCCTGGATCTACATGATGTCTGACATACCATTCAACCTTATATAATAATGACCCAGGACAATATCAGTCCTCCGCTGAAAGCAACAGGTTCATAAGAAATGCTTAGAGCTGACAACTAGAAAGTAGAAGTTACTGTGATCTGTTCAGAACTGCAGAGAGGGAAGCCAGAGGAAGCACTTATTCATTTTCAAGATAACTTATTTTTTATTTGCAGACTTTCTAAAGATGCAATTATTGTTTCCACTCACCAGTTTCATGAGTGGAAATGAAACTGGTGAAGTGGAGCCCATGGAGCTCCATCTCACATGTCCCATGCAGAAACAACAATCTGAAATGTTTCTTTGACGGCAGTGCAATGCATTTCCTGATGTATTTAATAAACACTGATAAACAGTGTATTGCACACAGCACAGAAGCTTTTTTAAAATCCTTCAGCTGGCCACAGAAGATCATGAAAATAAGTGGATTTTTCTTTGTCATTATTGCTGAAAGCAACACAATGTATTTTCTAAACCCCCTCCATGAAGTGTTTTGGATATTCAACAGTTTTGGGGAACCTGTGGCATCTTTTTAACACATGTTGTTGCTTTTAAGCAGCCTCCCTCTGGCCTTCTGGGACCCAAACAAACTGAGGGTCATTTAAAGTACACATACTTCAGTTTACTGACAAACAGAACCACTAGAGAAATCAATAACTGAACAAGCACCAACAAATCTGCTGTGAGGGGACCAGACAAGCTCTTAATGGCTCAACAGACTTCTATGAATGACTACTAACCACATTGTGAATGTTTAAAATGCTCCTCCACCCTCACCAGCTGCTCCCGTTGTTGGCACGTTCTGCACCTGCAGCAGGTTTTATTTGTACTTTATTGAAAGTGACACAGTGGCATCGCACTTTCCTCGGGACTTTAAATTTGACCTTTTACCTTGTTTTGCATTTATCAGTGACAGAGCAATGTGGAGTCAGGCAGATGTCACTTCCTCTCGCTTAATGTGCTGTGCGTGTAATAAAGGAGATGCACAAATTCAGGTCAGACTACATTCTCTTATCTGAACTTGCTGTGAAGCTGACTCATCTCTGTCTTTTAACTGCTTGATAAAGAAAGTTTAGTCATTCACGGAAAAGTTTTATAGAAAGGTGAACCCCTGTATGAACTTCCTCAACTTCTTAAATCCATTATGCACTCTTTTTAACATGTAAGGTTTTCACCTCTTATTCAGTGTGTGACATGTTTTTAAGCTCTACTTTTGGTTTTATGTTTTGTTACCACACTTCTGTGTTTTCTGTGTCTAGTCAATCCATTAGTTGCTCACTTCTTTGTCTTTTTTAATACCATGTACATTAAAACTGACTAAGAAATTTGGAAAGACAAATGTGTACTCTTACTGTTTAAAGAAAGAACTTTGATAGAACTTATGATTTAGTTCTGTCAATCTATCTGAACAATGGCAGTATGGTTGTAACGAGTCAGAAACAAAAAGATTTGAGTTTTTGAAGTGAAAAAAATGTATTTGGTTTAGTAAATTTGGCATTTTGATTACTCACCTGCACCAATAATAAATTCCTTTAAACTTTATTAGTGAATTTATATCATATCTAATTATGTCTGTGTTGGTTCATAATGGATTTTGTAGGTATTTACTTGCAGTGTATGATTGACTTCTGTCCTCTAGTGTGAGTTTTGACACCAGTTGCTGCAGTCGGGCTCATCTGGTGTCAAAGAGCGATAATTGCCTACAGCAGCTGTTTTTCACAGCCACAGCCTCTGCTGCTGCTGCTGCAACAGCTGGCCCAGTCAGAAGGCCAACAACAGCTTAATTCAGTAGTTATATTAACATCCTCTTTCTTTGCTTTAAAGACAAACTTTTAACAGGGCCTTGATCAATGGTGCCCCAGCCTTTCTGAACCCTGATGCAGAGATGAGAATGGGAAGTGCATGATGAGAAGTTTGGGAACTGGTTTGAACAATAATTGAAATCTGGAAATTAACAAACTAGGCTGGTGTGACTGAGTTTGACCAGAATGCCCTGTACTGTAGTTAGCTTCCTGCTTTTGGAACGGTCTTCAGTCCAGTTCCATTCACATTGCCTTCCAACTGCATCAGAGTTCACTCTGATACAGGTCTAAAACCCTGTAGACCTAGATTTTAAGGCGGATCAGAGTTAGCTTTTGTAGTCCGTTTTGGAATTCAAATTTGCATTCCCACTTCCCAAATGAATCACTTTCTAGACAAACACTTCAGGCTACGTTCACACTGCAGCCTGAAGTGATACAATTATGATTTTTTTAAAATAATGTGACATGTATCTGATCTTTTTATGACAGTTTGAACAACACAGGTCAGATTCTTTTTGAATGCGATCCAGGCCACTTGGGTATCCAATATGTATCCAATTCAAATGTGACCTAACGTCCAGGTCGCATTCATCAGACCTGAACGTCACTGATACTTGACAAATGTCCCTATTCTGTGCCCTGATACTCCCAAGCTGGAAGAAAAATAACTACTGACAATAATGAGGATTAACTTGTTGGTATGCTGGCTTCAGTCAGACCGCAACTTCAAAATCGTAAGCTATGCTCCACCATTAGCATCCCTTTTTACTTTCGCAAACACTGAGCACTTCTTTTCATGGAGGTTGGCAAAGCACTGAGAACGCTGACGTTTTTGCGTCCCCTACTGCACATGTGGGACACTTTCAGGTTGTTTGCCCGTTCACACTGGAGAACACATACAGGTCGCATATATTTGGAAGTGTGAACGGTCAAGGCAAAAAAAATAATCAGAATTGACAAAAAATATGAATTGGGTCACTTCAGGCTGCAGTGTGAATGCAGCCTTAGTCTGATTAAAACGAACTAAACAGGACTGGTGTGAATGCAGCCTTAGAATACCCTGAAACTCAAAATGCTTTCCTCCCCTTTCCACTCAATTTTAGACCAATCCTTCTTCCTGACCATGATAGGCTACAACTGTTTCTGACAGTGGCGGGCCGTGCATTTCACACCTAGGCCTTCTGTAGTTCTCCGTCTGAATCAATCCAACCCTCAATAACTATTTTATGGCTATAAAACTTCTACTGCAGGTACAGCTGCGACACACATAAAAAAAGCATCAAAAGTAACCTGATGCTATTGCAATATTATTTAGGAATATATATATACATTTTACTCACCAAAAATCCTGATTATTTGTACACAAAATCCATCCTCCTTTCTTTCCTCAAGAAGATTTAAGTTACTCTTGTGCAGATTATCCGTGCGTTTCAGTTCCATGAAGAAGTCCTTTTCTATCACCATCGAAGCTAATAACAAGCACTCCCAGCAATACAATTTGCAGAGTTCCTCAGAGCCTGTGAGCCAGGAGTACCGCTCGTAGTTAGTAGACTGAAAGTAGCGGACAAATCCTTTTCCCGGTTGTGACAGGCTTGCTAGCTTCGGAGTTGCCCGACCTTGCTTAACAATGTCCAGCTTTTCTTGAAAAGTCCGTCTTGAAAATGGCTTTGACAGTAAATTTCCAACCAAATCCATTTCTTCTCCTCTTTCACCCATTGTGGGTTGACAAAACAACTATTAAATCAACACAACAATATTTTTGTTTGCGCAGCTTGCTACAGATGCAGTTTGCTCTGTAGTCAAAGAGGCTAGTTCACTCTTTGACTATCCAATTAAAACGTGTGAATACGCTGACGTTTCCGTACGCCTTCTAGTCGCCAACACAAAATCTGATTGGTTGAAGCAACAGTTTGCTCGACATTTATTTTATGCTACAGGGCCCGCAGAACTGATTGTGAAGGCCTCCAGGTAGATTTATTTTACCCTGACAACAAATAGTGGCTGAAATGTGATTGGTTAAATGCTTAAATATGAAAATACACGTCTGGAAGCAGTGCAACCAGAGGCTAGCAATGAAAGGAAGCGGACAGACCATTTGGAATTATTTAATACGTATTCATGGGCAAAATATAATTAACATCAGTCTGTGATTCAGATATTTTTAGGCCAACAGAGAAGGCCTTGCAGGCCCTGACGGCCCACCACTGGTTTCTGAAACAAAGGAATGAATATATTGTTAAAATCAGGCCATGCAGCTGAGAGAGACTTTTAACTAATGGTCAGTCTATCAAACTGTTTGAGAATTTTCATATCAAAAAGTTACAAAATATGTAACGATACAGCTGGATCTCAGTACATTATATAATTTATTTCAGTAATTTAAAAAATCATATTTGTGTATTATAGGTCCATTATCCACAAGATGACACATTTCAGCCATTTATTTCTGTTGATATTGATGATTTTGATTACTACTTCAGAAAATTCCCAGAATATAAACAAAATGGTTGAGCCACTGAAGGCCTTCGCTGAAAACACTGGCTTGTTATATTAATGGAAAGTTGAGTGGAAGGAAAGGTGGGGTACAAAAAGATGCACACGTGGCAGAGGTAATGAGGGAGGTTAACTACAGCCACTGTACACAGGTACATATCCATATCAATGATATGGACTTCATCTGTCACATTCCATAAGCAGAGGTCATGTCACAAGTCTTCTACCTCTTTTACATGGATTGTTGCTCAGTTGTCCTAACGTTTCTCTAAATATAAAAGGAATTTTTGTTTTTCACTTAGAAATCAAGGTTTTGAAGTTTTAATCTGCTTGTGTATGGTCACTGTCTTTTATCAAGTCCAAAATAACACATCCTTTTGCAGAATGCTTGAAGGGGTTGCAGATTTATGTTGCACCGCCCACAATGTCAAAAGAATCATTACTTGGTTTAACCACCAAGATGTTACTGTTCATGGATTGTTTTTAAGAGACAGACACCAGACCCAACAATACACAAGAGTTGAAGGACGCCATAAACAGCCACCATGCTGCATTTATTAAATCAATTAAGGACCAGCCTGGACCTGGCATGGATATTCGTTTCAGTCGGTCTTTAAATGTGCTGACTTTGCATTGAAAATATTTTTTGTTGAAAAAGTAACTTTTTGAGAGCTGGAATTTTGTGTTTTTATTAGTTTTAAGCCAGTGTGACCAGTGGACTTCTGCGTTGTGTTATATGGTGATCGGGCAAACCACAAAGCACCAAGTCTGGGTTTGGAGGCGGTCTCCGTTTATTAATCTGTCAATCGGGAGATATTAGCATTAGCACATAGCATGTGCTCCAGTTCTCCAACCCGATCTATACAAAATAATAATGTTAGCACCTATAAAATGTTATAAAGGTGTAATAACTCAAATGAAAATATCCAAACCCCTATCATTAACACAGATGGAAAAATAAACATTTGAACAATATAAATGAAAGGATTACAATGGATTATAAAACTTGCCTCTCCCCAGTGGAACGAGTAACAAAAGGGAAGAGGAAATTAATAACATAACATTTATAATAGTCCTGGAGGACCCTGAACAAAAGAAGAAGAAAGTAAGGCGGAGCTGGAGGACCAAACCCCCCACAGCAGACACAGAGGAACACAAGAACAGTCAAATGTAAATGGACAAATACATTAAAGAAAACATTTTGTGGAAATATATAACTATTAATATAGACCCAGTTACACCAGCCTGGCCATTGCCTTCCTGTACAATTCCATTTAAAAAAAAAAAGAAAAACTCTTGCTGTTCAGTCTGTGTTGGTCACACTGCCTAGTTCAGCTGGGCTCTTCTCTCTTCTCTGTGGAGGATGGTTGTTTAGAGCGCAGGCAATTTCCGATAAACTTTTAACGCATTTGTCACCAGCAAATGTTAGCGATTGGCTAAAATTTAAAAGGCCTCCAGGAAGCAATCATTTCTCAAAAGCAAAGAGCCCATACCTTATGTATGAAACACACAGTGTAGAACAAGAGGCTGGTTTTTATTAGGCTAGATTTGTCATAATCATGAAAATAATAACAATGCCTGAAATAAATCTGTGGCTACACATCTTTTTGATTCACATTTTGAATTGAATTGCTGAATTTTATTAGCTCTTCAATCATTTTAAAAAGTATTTCCTGGAGATCCACATCTAATGCCAATGACATCTGTCATGAACTGGACATGAATTATTGAAAAAGCAACCTGTCTGTGTAAAAAACATTTAAAACAATGCTTTAAATACAGTCTAAACCTTATTAAAAAGTGAATAGGGAAAGTAGACACTGCATAAAAACAACCGGCAATAAGTAAAAAAGACATTTTGTCAGCCCTTTGGTTTAATACAAACCAACTAAATGTCTGCTGTGAAGTAAATGTGCTGACGTAAATTCTCTCCACTTCTCCTTTTCTATGCTCAGAGAGGTTTTCCAGGGACACCAAAGTCATTTTTTCCCAGGCACAGCTGGAGCTGTGTTTCCGGGGCAAGGGAGGGAGGGAAAGAGAGAGAAAAAAAAGAGAGGAAGGAAGGAATTGAGGAAAGTCCAAGGAGAGGAAGAAAGGAAGGGGCAGAGAAGTGGAGACCGAGGGAGGAAAAACAAGCGACCGTAGGCAAAGATTTTGTTTACTTGTTGGTTTTTCTATTCCCACCACACCCAGATAACACTCTGTTAGATATAGGACATAAACACATAAACCTTCTGCACCCAACCAAGACAAGGCTGCACAACCACGCTACTGCACAGACTCATAAATTAATGAGGTTTCCATTTGCCCAGGATACAAACGCTGCAGAGATGAGCTGTGTGTCAGCAGGCCTCTATCAGCAGTGGTGAGGTTCCTACAACTCAAATCTTTCAGGATGGTTCCAGCTAAAAGTTAATCATCACTCATATTAAAACTGGGTTAAAGCATAGTTTCAATGTTGGATTTTGACGGTGCAATTTTGCAACATAAAAGCACAGAAGAGCAAGTTAGATCAACATGTACAATATATCACCAATATCAACAGCTGAGGTTAATGTATTGCTAATGAGGATTAAAACAAATCTGTCTACAAAAGTGACAAACTTGCAGTTTCTTTCTATATAATTCTCACCTCTAATTTATAACACTTCAGATTATTCTAGAAAAATTTATGTTTTAGTCATCGGTAAGCAAAATGTCAGTTTGTTAGGTTCTCAGGGAAAAACTATTATATCAGGAATATGAAATATATATAATACAGTTTGCCTTAGAGCATAATGTACTTATCTGACGTTGACATGATGCTACTGCAGATCACAGTTATGTTATCTCTTTACCTTGCTGGGTTTCAAAAGACCAATATGATGACAACCATGAATCTTAACTTAAAGCTTTAAAACTGTTGCACAAAGTCATTTTTAATTCACTGCCTATTGTTCATTTGTTGACCTGCATGGCTTAAAACCAGATTTTTATTTTGTGAACATTTTTGTTCAATTGAATCTAGGTTTTCTTCATTTCATAAAAATTGTATTAATTATGAATTCTAGGTTTTCTTAATTTCATAAAACTTTATGAATTTTGAACTCTAGTGAAGTGCAAAGCTCATAAAATAGAATAACATTTCCTGTTTAGCACACCTACCAAGCAGATGGGTGTGCTATCTGCTTGGTAGGGACCATCAGTTGTTACTTCCATTCACTGTAAAACACTTGAAGGTGGTTAAACTTGAAAATGAAAGTCCACCTGCTGCCTTGAAAATGCTATTTAAGTCAACAAGAAAAGTGTTTTGTTTTAACTCAGAAATTAAAGTTCATGAAGTTGATTTAACAACAAGAGACAAGTTTTGACTTATTTACTGATGTATCTCCATCCATTTTCTAACACCCTTGTCTCTAGTGGGGGTCAGGAGGGGTGCTGGTGTCTATCTCCAGCAAACATTTCGGGCTAGAGGCAGGATCACCCTGGACAGGTTGCTAGTCTGTTGCAGTACTGATGTGTCTGTTCATTGGAATTTATTTCTTTTGATCCTCTATACCTGCTTGTGTCTGTTATGAATCCCTTCATGTCTGGGAATCCCTCACTATGCCTCTGAACACCCACCCCCCATATCCCCACCTACTGCTGCTGCTGCTAATCAAAATCCCCAGCTTTGTGCTTCCTATTGATGCAACACTGTAGGTCACTTGCGGGGTCACTATGGTCACATTTCCTGTATATGGGGCCAGACACGGAGTGGCCTCTATGTCAAGGCTGATCAAAGAGAAGAAGGAACTTTTGCAAAAAGCTGCTATCTGTACAAGTTTGTGTTTCTGCACTAAAATTGCTGAACAGGTTTGTGCTCTCCCCCCTTCGCTATGTTCTCTGCTCTTGTTCACTTGCGCAGCTGTTTCCTGTTGAATGGGAGGGTATTTAAAAGAAAGAAAAAGGAAGAGAGGAAATCAGTCATTAACCATTGTTAGAAAATCAGTTTGATTCCATTTCAAGCTTTTCAGAAAGCTAGGCTTCAGATTAAGTCTCAGATTTGAAGTTGGCTGTATGACAGCATAACCTGCAGTGTGTTATGCTGCCATACAGCTGTAACCTGATTATACTGTTTCTCTGTTGCAGGCCCTCGCTGTTCCATTCAGAAATCAATTAGCAGCCTCATAAAACGTAGGTGAGCTATGTAGTCCATCGGAGGGAAGAGGAGCGTACACTTACATTACTGCTCAACAGTAGGCTGAGGAGCGCAGAGAAAACTGTGATGGAGTGCAGAACCTGAGCTTGGAGAAGCGGTCAATTGATTTTATGCTGCAAAGAAATAAAGTGAAATCAGCTGTTGCTACAAACAGCACGAAGCATTCAGCCTAAACTGTAAACTCCACAGTTTAGGTTCAGGTATATACTGAAAAGAAGTAAAATCCCTGTGTGCAATGGTGCAAGGAATTATATCATACTTTTAATGTCTTGCCATCAGGACATAAAAATATTCTGCCAGAAAAGAGTGAACCACTGCAGCAAGACATATGATTTATTCACTGATGCAGCTCAGCACTTTTCCTATTCCTGTTACAAAGTCACTCTGATCACATTTTTTAATTCAATGTGCAGATTTAAACCATTTCCTTCCTGTTTTCTGTGCAAAATGGAACTTGTGGGAATTATTTTACAGGATGTCAGCAGCAAACCTTCTGTAACCTCGACCTTTTTGCATAAAAACTGCTATTTCTGTTCTTGTTCTGTTTTGTCTTTTTTTATAGAAAATTATAATTTTGCATATTAACAATAAAATTAAGATGATAAGAAAAATGTTGATGTATTCGGTACTTATTGTGCCTGCCATATGTGAAATAAAGTCATAGTAAAATATTTATACTTTTAAAAAATGTCATAAATGAGTGAGCTTGCAGGCGTTGGTTTATAATTTCAGGCCCTTAAAAAACCCCGAATTTATGCAAAGTTGAGACTCCCAATCAATCAATCAAGCAAGCAAGCAATGAATTCTATTTATTCAGACACAATTCTGGTCCATAAAAAAAGAAACAGACAGAACAACAAGAACAATAAAAATAAAATCATCCACTGCGATATTAACTAAGGCCCCAGTGATTCCACATACTAGAGAAGAGCCTCACTGAGCTTTGAACAGAGTTAGTCAAAGTATGAATAATGCTGTTTACAGGGTCTGTTAACCTACACATACATCTGTACATAATGTTTCAAAGCACAGCAGCACAAGTTGGTACATTGGCATTTACAAACATCTGACTGCCACTACTCCATCTCAGCACCCTAAGCAGTATCCTCATGTCATCATTGTAAGCGACCTGAAATATATGCATACTGCTTTTCCTGTAATGCTGCAACAGGTGGGCAGCATACATTGTAGTACAATATGTTTTAAAGAGTGCAGTTTTGACAGATGATGAGCAGATGGAGAACTTCTGAAAGAATATATTAGCTTGTAAATATTGCATACAACACTGCCTGTAAATGTCTCTATCATCAGATAATGTAATGTCCCAAATATTTGGCCTCATCAGTAACTTGGAGGATGCTGCTAGTCAGGGGGAAGTCAGGGAAAGATAATTTAGTGTCTTCTTTGTTCTTGACAATCATGATGCTGCTCCTTTTTGCATTATATTTAATATAAAACACTAAGCCATACTGTGAGCAAAACCTTAACAGTTGCTGCAGACGAGCACTTTATGGACAAAAGATCACAAGATGGTCAGCATACATCAGGTGGGTTGGTGGTTCTATTGCCAACCTGACAGACAGTCTTACATTGACTTAGATGTAATGTAAGCTCAGCTAAATCATCCATATACAGGTTGAAAAGTCAACATCATAAAATGTTGCCTTGTTGCACACCATTACCCATATAAAAAGAAGACAATGCAGAGTTTCCCCATTTTACAGACATAGTCTGGTGAGTATACCAATACACTAATATTCTTACTAAATACTTTGGTACTCCTCTCTCATGTAATTTATAAAACGATTTTTCATGATTGACATGATTAAATGCTTTTGATCGCTCTATCAAACGCATAAAAATTGTGGTATTATGTCTCTTGTATAAATTTAAGATTTCCTTGACAGTGCCAAGGTTTGGTTTGAAGTCAAACTGGTTATCACATGTGACTATGAACTTCTCAATTCTATTTAACATAGCCCTCTCATAGACTTTTCATAAAGTACTGGCCAGAGCTACAGGCCGATAGTTGTCTTTGCTATTTATTTTATCAGCTTTATCTTTTACAATAAGCTCTAAAATCACAGACAATGTAGAATTTGATAAAGTGCTATGAATTAAAAACCAGGTGAAACAAATAGCCAACAAAGGACAAATTTTCCTACGAGCAAATTTTAGATCTTATCTGCACCACATGCCTTATTATGTTTCATCTTCATAACAATATCACTAACTTCTTGTGCAGAAATAATAACTCCTCATGCATGTCTATGTTGTCTATAACAACAGGATTACTCTGACTACAATTAAACAGTTCATAATAATGTTCCTCCATAAGTGAATAACTTTGGTCTGTTTACACCATCAATGTTTGTTGACGAGAATGTTTTTAGATTGTTGACTCTTCTTTCCAAAATTTAGTGGGACTATTATGTTGTAATTTCCTTGCAAGTGACTCAGATTTAAGTGCATTTTCATCCCTCTTGATAAACTTTAAAGCATATTTAAAATTGCCTACTTCTTGTAGTCAAATACAGGACCATGTCCAGGTTTGCCTGATTCAGCCCACAGTTTGAAAGCCCTTCTGGCCTCTACATTAAGCTCTTTTGCATAATCATTCCACCCTGGCTTTGCTTTGTGCTTTATAGTTTTATGCAAAGACCTACCTGAGATAAGAAGGGATTCTTAACCTCACAACTCTTTGCCATGTTACTAATTTTTACAGTTTATGTCTGAACATATAACTGCATCTTTTGGCAAAACAATACTGTTCAACAAGGTTTCAGAGTGGATGCAGAACAGATTAAGATTCTGCTCAGTGAAATTGTCCCAATTTATTTTCTCTTCTTGGGTGTCATTACTCATGGGCTAAATGTCTGGTAAATTGCCCATTTTATAGACAAAGAGAAAGGGATATGATCAGATGTTGTAATTTCATACTTAATCCTGATGGTCTTTAAAGAGTCATGTGCTTCGTCAGTGCAGATACAGTGCTCTAACCATGATGTTGTGTTCCACGCTTCACTGATGGAAGTGTAGCTGTCAACAGGCAAGAGCATTTTACTAGAGAGAATCAACTCATTAGCTAAGCAAAACTTGCTGTTACATCAGCATTCATATCACCCACAATTAAAAAAGAAGTGGATGGATTGTCCTGCATATATGACACAAGATATGCCAGCCTATTAAAATATACTTCTTAATTCTTAGGGATTTCATAAGGTGTATATATATATATATATATATATATTCAATATGATGATAAACTTTTTATTTCCAAAATTGAACTCGAGTCCTATAGCCCAATCAACCTCCAGTTTGATCATTTTAATCAGCTGATCGTAACTTTTATGCCACAACACTGCAACACCGCCAGAAATTATGCCCTGCACTAACTTGGTGCAGGGCATAATTCCCAGGAAGTGAGAGACAAAACTGGGAATGTTCTCTCCACATTCATTGAACAGCTTTAGGGAGTCTTAATGTTATTAGTGTCCTGTTGGGGCCTTTATGCCTGATGCAGCATATAGAAGCATACACAATTCAAACATCAAGCGCTTGGAGTCTTCAATCCATTCAGATGAGAAATTGCTTGACACCAACAGTACAATTTCATCTTGTGACAGAGGCCTCATTTTGATGACAATAAAGTTTAAAACTTCATCCTCTATGATTACTCTCTCATCTGGGGTTTTCTATACAAAAATCTCTGATTTTGTTTGAGAACCTCCAGTACCCACTGCTGCATTTGCAGCCATCTTGTCAAATCCCAAATTCAAACTGTGGATTAAAAAATATGTATTGTTTATCATTTCGTCAGTGGGGTTCTGCTCCAGTGCTGGACATTTCTGCTCCAGCTACTGATTCAAATATACATTCAATATTCTGCTCATCTGGTCCAGTCTGTTCATAAACGCAGTAGCAGCATTTTTAACAGAAACATAATAGGCCTGATATGATTACGGGGGATCATCTGGTCTCTGTGTTTGCATTGATTTATGTGTCATTTAATCAGAAGCCTCTTCTCTGGAACAAGAATCATTTAAGGCCAAGAAATGAAATTGCTCTAATAATCATATTAGATGCTGTAATTTTATTTTTTAAACCATTTATGTTCTTTCAGTGCTCATTAAGATAATAAGATGACAGTTGAGTCAAAGCTTTTTTCTTCCCTTCTTGCCTGCAGAGCGAATCAGTCAAATACTTTCTGGATAACATGGACCGTATTGGACAGCTGGTGAGTCTCACTCAAATAATCTCTCTATTTCTTCATACAAGACAATGACTCTCTCCTGTTTGCAGAGCTATATTCCAAGCAAGCAAGATATTTTGTTTGCAAGAAAAGCGACCAAAGGGATTGTTGAGCACGACTTTGTCATCAAAAAGATTCCTTTCAAAATGGTGGATGTTGGGGGTCAGAGGTCACAGCGACAGAAGTGGTTTCAGTGTTTCGATGGGATCACATCAATTCTCTTCATGGTGTCTTCTTCAGAATATGACCAGGTAAGTGCATTCTTAAGCTCACATGCATGCATTAGAATCTAAAGGTCAGGCTTAGAATGTCTCTAAATATTTATTTTAAATGCACACAAATTTAAGAACATAACAGCACACAGAAATCATTTTACAGAAAGAAGATGTTGAACCATTCCTCCTCACACAGTCCTGGTTCCTCACTTATGTTCTCTCATCCCAGCTAACCAAACAGGTTGTCTGTAAGATGGAAATCTAATATGGAGTGAAAATAGTCTCAAAATATCCTCTAAACTTTAGAGGATAAAAACACTAGACTCAGAGAAAAACTCAGATGACCCAGCTTTTTAGTAGCATGTAAACGCACCATCTACACACAAATCTGGGAGCTCCGGAAGCGAAATGAGTCTCAAAAATAGTCGTGCATCGTAACCGGATCTGTACGTAAATGCAGTTTTGTGTGTGTGTACTTCTTCAACATTTGTAGGCGTAGGAGAAGGTTTATTTTCTTTTTACGGTTTACAAATCATGTTTCACAGACACAATTATCCAAAGTTACACATAAAGATGCTTACAGGAGTTACAAATCCAGTAACACTCACAGATATTTTCACACACTCCGATACTTTTACACACGCGCAAATATTTTGAGACTATTTTCACTCCACAGTCTAGGGAATGGGATCAACATGCTACTTTGATAAAAGATTAACTCACTTCAATATTTGTTAAACAAATAGTATAGATAGCACCAAAACAATTTTTGTGTGTGTAAAACACAGAAAAAATGGCATTACCCAGCCATATGTGTAAATGTGTTTGAAACATGAGAAACAAAAAGTCTTTAATATATAATAATGTTCAATGTGATTAAAAATGTGTTTAGGCTGCCTGAGCCTAACATGATTGATTAGCATACATATGGACATACTGGAGAGCCTTATCATGTCGGATGAGACTCCAATATGAAAAACATAAAAGAACTGTCAGTATAGTTAAAGCATTTGGAGGGAAGTCTGATAGAAAGTGTTATTTACTTTAAATAAAGTCAGTGCTCAGACTGTAAAGCTAAATATTAAAGTAAAGCAGCGAGCATGAGGATTAAATCCTGGCTAAGTGTTCTGGCTGAAGCTGTTGTACTTCATTTATTTTGGTAAATATGAGCAGTTTCTTTGACATGTACTGAAGGTTGGAAAATACTGGTTAAAAATAGCTGCACAGTAAGGAGGACCTGGGTTCAAATCCCAGCCTGGAGTCTTTCTGCATGTTGTCCATACATGCAAATGTTCTCTCTGCATATGGTTGTGTGCATGAATGTTTGTCCTGTGTTTCTGTGATGGACTAGTGACCTGTCCCACATCTTGTCCAATAACCACTGGAGATGGGCACCAGGGAGTATAAATGATGGACATTTAAAAATGTTGATTTATATTTTGTATAAACATAAAATCTGCTGGAATTAAAAACGAGAATTGTAGGTAAACCATCTAAAATATCACTGGAGGGTTAGTTAGTACAAACATCATAATGCTGCAGACACCTTGGTGGTTAAAGCAGGACTGGTTTAATACATTTGTACTAATGCTGCAGCATTAGAAGATTCTTAACAGCAGCACCATTATGTAGGTGGAGAGGCTGCATGAGAGACACTTAGAATAATTAGTGATCTAAATGCAGTGCATAATGTGGAGAGAGCATCACAGGATAGACTATTATTATTATGTAATGCTGATACTGTAAAAATGTTTTTCATGCAGGCTCTTGACTTTTGGACTTACAAAATGGACAAGAATCTCAACATCTGAGATTGATACAAAGCTGCCTTTGTGGCGCACTGAGGAGCCCTGCTTGTTCTCACAGATATGGCTCCAGTTCAAATCAGGGGTCATATGATTATGGCTGAATCATTAATTGTTCCTCTGATAAGGCTTGGAACCAAACAACCCAAACAAAGAATAATGTAGAGTGTGTTTGTGTGCAGGTATTGATGGAGGACCGCAGGACAAACCGCCTGGTGGAGAGCATGAACATCTTCGAGACCATCGTCAACAACAAGCTTTTCCTCAATGTCTCCATCATCCTGTTCCTCAACAAAACGGACCTGCTGGTGGAGAAGATCCGCACCGTGGACATCCGCAAGAACTTCCCTGAGTTCAGAGGAGACCCCCGCCTGCTGGATGACGTACAGGTGATGGATCAGAAACAGGCTTTTGTCTGCTACAGATTGTGAATGTTCATGATCATGCTTTGTTTCAAGCTTTGCCTCTGCCAATATTCCTTCATGATTTGTTTTGACTGTAAGAAAGGAAAAGAAAACAGAAAAAAAGAAAGCAAAACGAGAAAAGAGGAGAAGAGAAACATCCAAAGACCGACTGTGACCTGGTTGTGTCTTTAAAAGACGTTTGTTCTGGTTGTTTTTGAGTCGTTGTGGCTTGTGTAAAAAACATTCATACCTCTAAAACTTTTCAACATTTGTCACATTATGATCACCAATCTCATTTTACAGTAACACAACTAGAGAATAATTCTGGAATGGAATTCTGATCATTTTATGTGGTGATTTCACATTGTGTCTCCAGCAGACCTGATTCAGTTCTTAACAGATGGAGAGTAAACTCAAATAGACCATTTATTTTAGGTATTTTAACAGTTTATCATAGTTTTTAAGCAATAACGGTAAAACTTCATGGCTAAACCTAACGTTTCTTAAAAAAGTAGAGCCTCTTAAAAAGTAGAGCTTAAAACATATTTTCATGTTACGACCAGACAGTTTCCATTAAAAGACCCACATACAACTGAAAGCAGAAGTTTACACACACCAGATAAAATGACACACACCTTTTTTAAACTACATCCATAGGTTAGCCTCTAATTAACTCAAATGTGTCCGTTAACCTGTCAGAAGTTGCCAAAGCGAAGATATGATCATCTGGGCTTTACCTGATTGTTTCAAGAGATCATTATCATTCTGTAGACATTAACAAATAATTCTCTGGCATATTATTTCTCTCATTATTGTTTCATTTAGCAAATAAAAATCATTTTGATGATTCCAGCTAACCCAAAGCAAGAGAAGTTTGGTCTGATTTAACTTCAAACAGTGATAAAAACTGTTTGAAGTTTTTATCTTCAAACAGATATGTAAACTTATATAAATAAGTTTACATATTTGGTGTATGTAAACTTCTGGTTTCAACCCTAACTGCTTACTGGAAGGAAAGAGATATACTGTATATTGTAGTTTTCAAAATTTCTTTAAATTTTGCAGATATAGATTCAAAAGATGTGGCATACATTTGCATCGAGCTCCTTGATTCAACACTCATCGATATGTAGCAGGAGGTGTTTTGGTGTCTCGGCACGTCGAGGAACTGAAAATGTTGCAATTTGTTCTTTTATAAATAATTTATACTCAGTTGATTGGATGGAAAACATCTCTGAACGACAATTTTTAGTAAATCATAGTAAAACTCAAGTCACATTATTTGGTTAAAACCTTCACACAAAACATTCAGACTTGATACTTGGTTCTTTAGCTCAGTTTTGTCAGACTTCTGCCAGGAATCTTGGTTTCATCTTTGATAGCTGTTTAAAATTTGACAAGTTAGTTCTGTTGTAAAATTCAGCTTTTATCACTTACGGATTTTAGGAAAGGTGAAATCTTATTTTTGTTTTAAGGACTTTGAATGACCATTACATCTCGATTGGATTCTTGTAATTCATTATATAAAGACATGAATAAATCCTGATACAGTGTCTTCCACCTGGAAGCATTGACCATATAAGGCCCATACTGGCCTCCTTACACTGGCTGCCTGTTTCAAACTGAATAGATTTTAAGATTCTTTTAACAACTTATACATCTTTAAATGGCTTAGCTCCTCCTTATCTTCAGGATCTTTTGAAATTAAATGTCACGAGTGAACTTATCATTTTTATCATTTAGGTGGCTTTTGCAGCATTTTTTAGATTGCAGAATAGAATAGAATTTAAGAGAAAATAAAATATCTAAACAATTTGTAAGTGAAGTATGCATTACATAGTTTTGGTGGATCCTTTTTAGTTTATGGTTGGAACTGTAAAACAGTTAAAGGTGTAGGAATACTTTAATTAGGAACTTGCCACACTGATTCACACTTTCTGTTCCTGCCCTGCTTCCTCCAGGAGTTCCTGGTTCAGTCGTTCAGTCGGAAGAGGAGAAACCGGGGGAAGCCGCTGTTCCACCACTTCACCACTGCAGTGGACACAGAAAACATCCGCTTCGTCTTTCACGCCGTCAAGGACACAATTCTGCAGGAGAACCTCAAAGACATCATGCTGCAATGACTTTCACACTTCTGTGACTGCAACTGTGAAACCCGCCACCATTCCAGGCATGAAGGACTTTGCTCTGACACTCTGATGAACCTTTATAGACACTGACATGTGGAAGCAGAGTGGATCTAACTGATATTTGAACCTGTGGATCCCAGCAGTTGTACATGTATGTTGACCACTGCTTTGAACCTCTGTAAATATGCAGGGTGGGAAACACCAACTATATCTGCGTTAGCACTGAGAGTTTCCTTCCCCTCATGTACATAAGACTGATGACAGCGTTGTCACTAAACCGAGTCGGAGCACTGCCTCCTGGAAGCAGCATGAACCAGATGGAAAAGGCCTCCACCTCCACTACATGTGACCAGAGTGGAGGGTCTGGCCCCTGACTGGTCATATGCTGCGTTATGTGATAAAGTTGCACAAGTGATCCTGTCAGTGAACTTTAGCAGAGAGAAGAAGCGAGAGACCCTCTTGTGCTCCATATCTCCCTGTATTTTGCTCCCATCGTCACACGAGAGAGAACAGCTGCAGAGAAGAAGTCTTATTCTTCTAATCTCCTCTCTCATCTCCTGTCTTCAGCAGTACAATGGACAGACTGTTCGTCTCGTCCCTTACCAGCACAAATTGTAGACAGACTAATTAGAGAGTCATCTTTGATGAAAGAAATACACAACTCCTGAGTTATACTCCTCTTATGATTTGTCTCTGTCTTCTTTAAATACCCCACAAACACACCAGACTTCACTCGGGGCAGGTTTAAAGTATTTACTGGATATATTTTGTTTTTTTTTTCTTTATTGTTTATCTTTACCTGTTTTTTAGGTAAATATGAAGGGAACATTGGAAAATATCTAGACTGAACTGTAACTGACCTATTTCCCATGCTACTGCTTGGAATTTCAGACTTGTGTTGCAGTTTGAGAGACAAACAGACGTAAACAGTATCCAGGAACCTGAGCAATTGCTAGACCAAAGAAAATTACAGTTTACACGTTTGGTAATTAAGATTATTTTATACATGTAATACCCCCTCTACATTTATTGATGCTAATGATAAAGATGTGCTAGAACACATAAACAAATCTTTTTTCACAGTGGTATAATCTCCCACTCTAAAGTAAGCACAATTCAACTTTTAAATTATTTGCTTTTATTAAAACTCATAATTTTCTGAAGATCTAATAAGAAAAAAATATCTGAAAGAAAAATCATCATCACGAAGGGTGTGGTGGTTTTTTTGGAATGACTATTCAAAAGCATAAAATTCAATCAACCAGACTTTTTTGTCTTCAAGAGACTTTCTTGATTTAATACATCAGCAAAATGATTGAATTGGATCCCATGATGCCCAATAGTTTTACCAAGAAGAGCCGTTTCTTTACAGAACTGGCCCAGACACCAAGCCCTGTGGTACTCCATAGTTAACTCCACAGTATGAGGAAGATTTATACATAAATGATGCAACTTCAACATGATTCATCTCTTTTCATGCATTTTATACATCTTTATCAATGGTAGCAATAAAAGTAGAGGGCGCTGTATTTATTTTTCTGAATATTTTCTTCTCCTTATGCTCAAAATGGCACAGACCATTAGCTCAAAGAAATTAGAAGGCAATTTTAAATACTGACATTTTACTAGTGAAGTAATTCATAGAAAATCAAACAAAAAACTGCACAAATTCCTAGTAAAAAAGCTCCAAAAATCTAAGCTGATTGCTACCATTTTATAAATAAATTATTTTAGCTATTTAAATATTAGAGGCCCTTGCTTGCAACATTTTAAAGCACTGTGCATTAACATATTTTAGGATGGAACAGAGGAAACAGGTGCTGCACTAAAGCAGTCTGATTAAACTAATTGAATGTTGCTCTCATCACTCTGTTTTATGTCTGCTTTATTGAAGAAAAACATTCAAACTCGAGCAAGCTGGTTCATGCAACAGAGACTTTAGCAGCTTCAGAAGCCAATGTTGATGGAAATGGAGAATCTAAAGTAACAAAGTCATTTCCAGCCTGCAAATGCAAATAAACATCCCTGATTAACTCTTGTCAAATTTGAAGGGATGGAAAAAAAGTTCTCACCCAAAATGCTCTGAACAACTGAAGGCTTGATGCTCTTCATTATGCATCAGCAGTAATTCAAATAAATTATTTTCCAACAAGGACATTTAATCTTCTGTACCTTTAGTTGCATCAATCCTGAGGAAGGTGACATGAGGGTGCATAAAAATGGCTTTTCAGGTTGTGCAGAATGCACTCAAGACCAAACTGTAAATAAATCTAAATAAATAAATGTATTACTGTTTGTCAGGTTCGCCAGAGACAGTCAAATACTGTATGCCTTCGTAAATTTGCTAATTAAAGTGGAGAATTCTTTTTAAATATTTGACATGACTGAGTTGTATTTTGGTATGGCAGCAATAAGGACACCGGCCGGCTGCTGTTCTCACTCCCAGTGTTTCCTCTGCTTGGCCAAGAGGTGGAAAAACATGTCAGTCACTGCACCACACACGCCTTCATTAAAATACTTAGTTGGTTTTCAAAGTGAGCATGTTTTTTTTTCCTTTTATACACTGAATACTGTAAATTTCTGACTGACACTGTGTGTATATAAGTATTACCATGCAAAAGTCTCCAATGATCTCCCATTTCTTTACGTATTCCTTCCAGGGGGCCAGTACCATGCTATAGCAACTCCTGCATCATTCTCAGTTCAGATCTTAGGCACTTTCAGAGGAGTGATTATTGGTTCAGCCTCTTAAGTCTATGAGACAGAAAAACTTTTCAAATTCAAAGTAGCAACAAACTCATTAAAATGATTTATTTTTGCATTTATGACATTTTTTCTGTTGAAAATATGCGAGAAAAAAAATTGATGGAAAAAGAATATGCTTTTAGCACCAACAGTAGATTACTATAGAGGTGTTTGCTGAAGACCTGGCATACAGTGGACATACAGCTGAAAGATGATCCATCTTGTGGGCTGCTGGGATTTTTGATTTTCAGGTATGACTGTAACTGGTATAAAGTTAACAAGTTCTCACACTTGTTCTGATTTTTCCTGAGTGAGTGTCGTTGCACTGGATGTTCAGGAGGAAAACGTCAAAATGAAGTAAAACAGTTTTAAAAAGGCAAGCAGAAAGAGGACAAATCAGGAGATTCCTTCAATGTTTATGTTTCTATATTTTGTTAGTTTTTTTTCTGATGCCTTTCCTTTGTGCTCTGTGGTGAAATAAACTGCCTTTTGCTGACAGGCTGTTTCTTTATTTTGTCAGTGTAGAGGTCAAGACCCTGGAGTTGGAAAACTGATGAACTAGAATGGGGGAAAAAAACCTTTCCTTGGTCAATGCTTTTCTCATTTTCAGGGGCGGATCGAATCAGCATCTATATGAACAAAGGGAGCTTTCATCCAAATCCAAAAAGCTCCTGATAAGTAATGTCAGACCGACTGTAGGCCTGATTCTACATAATGTAATACAATGCTCATCAGCCACAGCTATCAGGCCACTGGGCAGAATAGCAGAACTGGAGTCGGGCAATATCTGAGTTACCCAGCAGTCTGACCTTTGCTTTGGCTGTTAATCAGACTGGCTTTGCTGCATTGCAGCCCCCAGTCTCAGGAGACAAACAGCCAGACCACAACTTTTTCTCTGATGTTTTAGAAATCACCCATCAGCTTGGATTTATTTACACACAAAGTGAGCCAAATGTAAATGAAGGTCAATAAAATACATGCACATCGGACAAACTCATGAGAAAGTGTGAGATCTCTGGCAGCAGAAAGAAAGGAGAAGAAAAATCAGGACCCCATGAATGGCAGAGTGGGGGAGGGATGGACAAAGGGAGGAATAGGGAACACAAGAAAAAGTAAAAGGAGGGAGGGGGGACGTTATGCTTCCTCTGAGCCCACTTCCTGCCTCAATCCCAAAATGGTGCAACTGTAAGAGCGACATCTCTGGGCCTGTTTCTCCTCCCAACCACACACACACAGACACACACACATCAGAGAAACCTGAAGAAGCCTCTTGTGAGATCCTACAGAGGGAAAAAAAAGGCAGAAAACATCCCCAGCAGACTGAATTACAAGGAAGCTTTAGTTTAAAGAAGCTGAGTGCAGGACAGTTTGTCCTCATGTTTCACTCCAACATGGGGACAACGTGTCTTTTCTATGTGTTTAAAGTTTGCAGTTACCATCTAAACACCTGCACAGAAATGGAGCCAACATGTTCATCCCAAACTGACACCAACGTTTTGCTAAATATCATACCTTGCAATAGAACTCATACTGCTTGAACTTTTTCAGATTTTAACTTTTGAAATATTGCAAACTCAAAAACCTTTTTTGTTTTACTGAAAATTCATGCGGTAGAGCAGAGGTTGGTTGCAGCTCCTCCAGAGTTAGCACTGAGTTTATGTTAGGCCAGCACAAAGTGGTGAAAGATTGTTAGTGGGAAACAAAATGGCATATAGTTTTAAGAACCTTTTATAAATATACATTTAAAAAGTGTGGTGTGTGCGTATATGTTTTTGTACCCCCATTATTCTGATACCCCTAAAAAAAAAAACAGCACTCCAATTGCTCTCAGTTAGAGTCCACCTTACTGCTCCTGTTCTCCTAGTGGACATTACTGAATTTAGGGAACAAGAGTGTTAATCAGACAAGAGGCCTGAGAAGCTCAAGAGCTGTGAAGACTCTCAGATTCTTCACAAGCCATGAAAGGAGACACACATGGGAAGAAGGACTCTGTTCAGAATTGGACAAAAAAAAAATTCTAACCGGGACCCTGAACACACCTTTTTCACTGTGGTGGTCACAACATGCTGTGGGATGCTTCTCTTAAGCATGGACAGGGAATCTAATCTGTGTTGATAAGAAAATGGACAGAGTTAATACAAGTTGATGTTGAAAGCAACCACTTATTGCCCTCCCACTTCATGGTGGGCTTTGTGTTAACGTATCAAAAACTGTACATCTATATTTATTACAGCTCAGAACTGCTTTGGTTTTCTAGAGTTTGAAAGATGTAAGAAAAGAATATGCTTTTCTTCAGTGGACTCTCCCTTTAGGTATATGAACCAATGACAGTTTTTAAATTGTCTTCATTCTACAAGAATAGGATTGTCTGTAAAGAGAGACAATCCATCACTTACAATTGACTTGTTTATGATTATATTACAGGGGTTGGACAATGAAACTGAAACACCTCTCATTTTAGCACCAATACACACAGCAAGACTGGTGAAAGATTGGTTTGATGAACATGAAAGTGAAGTTGAACATCTCCCATGCCCTGCACAGTCACCAGATCTAAATATTATTGAGCCACTGTGGGGTGTTTTGGAGGATCGAGTCAGGAAAAATTTTCCTCCACCAGCATCACATCGTGACCTGGTCACTATCCTGCAAGAAGAATGGTTTAAAATCCCTCTGACCACTGTGCAGGACTTCTACGTATATGTCATTCCCAAGACAATTGACGCTGTATTGGCCGCAAAAGGAGGCCCTACACCAAAAACCAGGTGTTTCAGTTTCATTGTCCAACCCCTGTACTTTCTAAGTTAAACAAACATAATTTTTTCTATCTCTTAGAAGCATCTGAAGTTATGCAAATTTCACATTTCAGTGTCATCTTAAATCGTGGTTCTCTGGATGGTGTTAGCCGGTTTGGGAGTGGAAACTTTCTTTTGGAAATGTGTTTGCTTTGTGAAAAAAATAATTATGTCCTCTTATCTTAATTCTGCAGTTTCAGACAAGCAATAATTTAAATTGCTTTCTAATTAAGAGCAACCCATCCATCTTGATACTTAGGAAAATCTTAAAGGTCAAACTGAGTTACCCAAAACCCATGGATGACGCAGTTAACAGAAAAACAATTTCTATTAGTTTTGGTGTTAGCTCAATCTGCCAACTCAGATTTGATCCATTTGCTTGATGTTGCAAGCGAGACGTTTAACGAATAAACCATCAAAGTGTTTCTCACTGATCCCATCTGAACATTAATGTTGCTGTCATGATGTTCACATACACAGGCTGAGACGTTTGTGTCAAATTTTAACTGTAAGACAAAAAAAAACAAAAAAAACCCCGAATTTGTTACGTTCTCTCTGTTGGAAAGTTAAACAGACATAACCAAGAACAGAAAAAAAACTAACTCTGAAATAACCTGATAAGTAGCTACAGCTGTGTATTGTTCCTCCGTCTGCTAAGCTTAGCGGACACACGGACATGCATATGTTCACAAGTAGCAACACCCACGCCATCCTGGAGCAGTCAACTGTGACTTTGCTGTTTCCACTTAGTTCCCTGTAGATAGCTTAATTCTGTGGCTAAATTCAAAACGCAGACAGGAGCCAATAAAAGCAAAGCACTCGGGCTGAAAACACACATTAAGGCTTATGGCTCAGAGAAAATTAATTCACAAGCAAAACACTTTTAATCCAGTTTGAACATGGTCAAGAGTTAGCATTCTCAGCACCTACAAGAGACAAGAGCATTGCCTCTGAAACTGAAATGAAAAGTGTTTCTTTTTTTATTTTTTCACAGTGCACCTGCAGTAGTTTCTGCATATACTATACCTTGAAGAAGTAAACTTTTTCAGATTTTCTTTTTCCGTTGCCACCACAAATATGTTTGTATTTGGTGGGATTATTACAAGATAAACATAAAGGTTTTTATAAATAAATATATGAAAAGAGTGAAATCCCTTTCTATCCCACACCTTTAAGCTTTATTTTGTACCTTTATTTCCCTCCACAATATCAACTTTCTTAAAATTCTTCATTAAATCTCAGTCTTCAGAGTTTGCTGCTTTTAGATCAGCGCTAGTAGCAACAGCTAAGAGAGCAGAACCGACATTTCTGCAGTCTGCTTGTGGTTTTTGGCTCTACCTTCTCGCGCTTCATATGATTTTCTGCTGTCTTAAATCCCGAAGTGCCAAGCACAGAATGCACCTAACATTGTACGGGTTGGCAACAGAAGTGAGTCAGTAGCGAAGATGAATGTCGTCCAGCCAACTAGTGATAAATTTGTACTTACCCATGACAGACGCAAAACAGCTAGCTAGCTAGCAAGGGTGTATTAGGAGCTAAAGCTAAAGCCTTTTATAAAGAATTTTTCATGTATCAGATTACACAAGTTACCTGTGTGTAATCTGCTGTTCTGTAAAGTGTTAAGAAAAAGAGTATTTAAATAAGTTAACTTTTAGAAAAAGTCAGGCTCTCTCTCTTCCTCTGGATCCCAGGTCGTCCCGGCGAGCGACGTGCTGGTCACAATAAAATGCAACAATGCGTGATGGCGTCACAGAAATTACACAGTTTAATAAAAGAAGAAAACAGCATGTGCATTAACAACAAAACTGCAGAAGAACCAAGACATACATTCATTACCTGAGACACAACAGATAGGAAAAAATACAAAGACAAGACAAACAAGACAAAGACGCGTCTTTGGAGAGAGCTGGTGCCAAAAAGGCAAAAATATGTCAGATCTCTGAAT